>JAPMOB010236703.1:0-20032 GCA_029875015.1 Lepomis gibbosus
ACATCAACCCGCATAAATACGCCGCCAAACCTATGGGCGGCAGTGTAGGGAGAAGGATAAAGCCATGCAAGTCAATCAGAATCAATTTCACATGCTGTTGTGCAAATGGAATAGACAACAGGTGGAAATTATAGGCAATTAGGAAGACACCCCCAATAAAGAAGTGGTTCTGCAGGTGGTGACCACAGACCACTTCTCAGTTCCTATGCTTCCTTGCTGATGTTTTACATTTACATTTATTCATTTAGCTGACGCTTTTATCCAAAGCAGCTTACAATTGCTATTCATGCACAAATGCCTCTGATGTGTCTTTCTCAGGGACACAATAGTGGATGGGTCACAATGGGGGATTGAACCCAGGTCTCTCACATCAAAGACACAGTCTTAACCATTGCACCACTGCCACCCCAGTTTTGGTCACTTTTGAATGCTGGTGGTGCTTTCACTCTAGTCTACAATCCACACAAGTGGCTCAGGTAGTGCAGCTAATCCAGGATGGCACATCAATGCGAGCTGTGGCAAAAAGGTTTGCTGTGTCTGTCAGCGTAGTGTCCAGAGCATGGAGGCGCTACCAGGAGAGAGGCCAGTACATCAGGAGATGTGGAGGAGGCCGTAGGAGGGCAACAACCCAGCAGCAGGACCGCTGCCTCCGCCTTTGTGCAAGGAGGAGCAATGCCAGAGCCCTGCAAAATGACCTCCAGCAGGCCACAAATGTGCATGTGTCTGCTCAAATGGTCAGAAACTGACTCCATGAGGGTGGTATGAGGGCCCGACGTCCACAGGTGGGGGTTGTGCTTACAGCCCAACACCGTGCAGAACGTTTGCCAGAGAACACCAAGATTAGCAAATTCGCCACTGGCGCCCTGTGCTCTTCACAGATGAAAGCAGGTTCACACTGAGCACATGTGACAGACGTGACAGAGTCTGGAGACGCCGTGGAGAACGTTCTGCTGCCTGCAACATCCTCCACCATGACCGGTTTGGCAGTGGGTCAGTAATGGTGTGGGGTGGCATTTCTTTGGGGGGGCCGCACAACTCTCCATGTGCTCGCCAGAGGTAGCCTGACTGCCATTAGGTACCGGGATGAGATCCTCAGACCCGTTGTCAGATCATATGCTGGTGCGGTTGGCCCTGGCTTCCTCCTAATGCAAGACAACACTAGACCTCATGTGGCTGGAGTGTGTCAGCAGTTCCTGCAAGAGGAAGGCATTGATGCTACGGACTGGCCCGGCCGTTCCCCAGACCTGAATCCAATTGAGCACATGTGGGACATCATGTCTCGCTCCATCCACCAACCGTTGCACCACAGACTGTCCAGGAATTGACGAATGTTTTAGTCAAGGTCTGGGAGGAGATCCCTCAGGAGACCATCCGCCACCTCATCAGAAACATGCCCAGGCGTTTCTTTTAAGAACATTACATCAAAGTTGGATCGGCCTGTAGTGTGGTTTTCCACTTTGATTTTGAGTGACTCCAAATCCAGACCTCCATGGGTTGATAAATTTTAATTCCATTGATAATTTTTGTGCGATTTTGTTGTCAACACATTTAACTATGTAAAGAAAGGAGTATTTAAGGAGATTTCATTCAGATCTAGGATGTGTTATTTTAGTGTTCCCTTTATTTTTTGGAGCAGTGCATTTAAATTAACATTTCTCTCACTATTCTTTTTCAGCAACCACTTCTTATGCTTTTACAACAATCTGATCAAAACATGTCCTTCTGCACTGGACTCTGAAGGGCTTCACAAAGCACCCATACAGTCAGTTTATTAGGTACACCTAGTGCATCCTCCCATCATGAAGGTTAGGGTTACAAACCGTGTTTTCTGCTGGGTGGAAAAGAATACACATTTTATCCTGAGCCATACAAACTGCGTGAATGTTGTCAATGAAAGGCTGAAGAAAACGTGCACTGACGCAATGTATAATAAATGTGCATTCATGTGACTTTATTCTTTTCATATAACAGTGGAGCATCTTCAAGTGCTGTGTAGTTTAGACCAAAACCTAGGCTTGATTTAATCCATACCAAGAGGAAAAAAACTGAAATTAAAGTGCATTAACAGTCAAATAAGACTAAAACTTTACTTTTCTAAACATATACTGTAGTATTCAATGTAAGCGCCAATTCTATATGCATGTGCGTTGTCACATCAAGTGTGCAACATGCAAGTGATCAAGTGCAACAAGGGCCTTCATCCTTCATCAGCCCGAGGTTTTTACTTCTTGAAGTTATGTCACCTGCTGCACCAGAATAAATAGTTCCTGTTCAAACAACTGAGATGTAAACAAAAGAGAGAATTATTACTAACACTCAGCTTGGCCTCAGGCAAAAAGGCAGACACCATGACAACCGATGTCTAACAGATTGTCCCGACACAACTTGGAGTCGACTAGACCGGCTTGTACCGGAGTTTGGACTAGCCTGGACTGGCCTGACATAGACTGGTCCACTTGTGACAAAAGGAGTCCTCATGCCAGACCCCTCAACACTCCTCACAGGAGACGAAGTGGCCCTGGTCTGTGATGGAAGTCGTCCCTGTTCGGCTGATTTCTTTTTTTGTCCTGCATCATCCTGTGGTCGAGTGGAGCAGCTGATGCTCATCTGTGATTGGCCAGCTTCTATTTCTGCCTGCTGGGCCGAGGTCACAAGCCAGTGTGGCTGACTCTGCTCGTTGGTCTGAGGATGTGACAGGTGCAGAGGAGAGCTGCTGCCAGAGGTGGAGCTGCACAGGACACAGTTGTATTTTACAAGTTTTAGTCTTGTGTAAATCCTGAGGCTTTTATTTTTTGTGTATCCTACCAAGCTTCACAAATACACCCCAGCTAAATACCCAACAATATATTTGTTTCATTAATTTGTACTTTCTTATATTCACTGTCCTATCTTACAAATGTAATGATATTTATACTGCAATAAACTGAACTAAAACAATTATGGTTATTGTTTTAGTTCAGTTTATTGCAGTATAAATATCATATAAAAGCTGGTTTTGGATAATGGATGTCATTCTGACCACTCCTCTGCTCTACGTCTCTTTTTTAAATAGAAATAATGATTTCATACTCTTACACATTATTTTCAGTTGTTTCAGCCCAGGAGACGCTGAGCTACCCATCAACAAAACTCAGCTCAATGTTTTTTTCACCTGTAAAGGGAACTTTTATTGTAAAATTCTCAAGAAGTGTTGATTCACAGTAGCTTAACATCATGTTGGGGGAAGTGGAAAACTTTACAGTATTCTTGGTGCACCGAGAGAGATGAAATCTATAGTGAATTTATCAAGACAACAGGTAAACGGTGGAAGAACATGTCCACCTTAAACTCTAAATAAGACACTGAAGGGAGCATTTATCATCTGCCCCCACTGTAAGACAGTGTTTTAGTCATTACTGAACTGATGACGCATCTTTACAAGAACGTTCACCATTTAAGGCACACAGCTGTGAAACTGCTTTACAGCTTATTCAAAGTTTAATACCTGGAAGATAAAACCTACTACCTTAATTTGAATGAAGAGTACTCTTCTGAACAGATATGGGTCACAGACAGCTCAGTATTCAAGATATCCAAGTTCACCAAGTCGAGACCACGTCAGCATATCTCTTGTGACTCCACACTGTTTATATATATTTAAATTAACATTTCTCCCACAATTCCTCTTTTTCAGCAACCACTTTATGAATTTATGAAGTGCAAGAAATTTTGAGCTTGCTGGGTAACACAGGAAATTAGGAATGACGTTTCACTCCAACACTGATTTGATAACTTACAATCATTTTGTCTCAAGTCAAACTAACCTGTTGAACGATGTCTTAAGGGAAGAGGAGGGGGGAAAGTAGGAGGGCCAGTTGTGTCTATCTGGGCTCGCCATGGTAACATAGTCATCCTGCGGCAGCACAGACAAACTGTGGCTTACCTGTGGTGACATCGCCATGTACCCCGGCCCCTCCTCCTCCTCCTCCGGCTCCCTGCCCTCCATCCCACAGGCTGCAACACTGCAGTGGTCCCCAGTCACAACGGCAGCTTTTCTGCAGTTGCTTCCCTTCCCTTTGTTCACTGGGAGGTGATGGTCCATCTTCATTTCCACATAGCTTCCTGTCTCTGACATGGAGCTCTGATGGGATCTGACAGGGCTGAGATATGAAGTGGAGCTCAGAGTAGATCCTGGCTCTGTTTGATCTGGTTTGTGGGGCTCTAGGTTACATTGTTTTGGACTTTCAGCGTTTCCGGAGGGCGGGGCCAGGCAAGAACCGAGTGGCCTCACATTTACCAGCTTGTCTCTGTATTTGGGCCTGCAGCGTTTAGAGGCCAGAAGGGATTGAAGCTGATTGTGGTTGGAGGTCGGTGACCGGCTGAAGTCAGGAAGGGCTCGTAGTGCCCTTACGGTCTCACGAACCAACTCATGAATGTGATGGGCTACTGCTGGGTTTCCTGTTCAGACCGGACATAGAGAAAAGAGGTCACAATCATATGTTAAGGCAGCAATCAGTCGAATCAACAGTCAACACATCTTAATTACCTTGGTCTCTTGCTTCCATCCAGATCTCTCCAGGACCGTTTGGTGCCGACCTGCCAAGCTCCAAGAAGAACGAGCCATCCAAGTGGCCAAACCGCCGCACACTCAGCAAAGGTATCGTAACCGATGGCAAATCACTGCATGTGCTCACTCTGACCAAGATGAGGGACGTAGCGGTGAGGCACAGCCGGCTCTCCCCTGCCAGGGACTTGGAACAGCCCAGACCTCTGGGCTTTACTGTGATGGGCCAAATCTTAGACCAAGGTGAAGGGAGCAGGGGCGAAGAGCGGGCAGGATCGTTTATATCTAACAAAGAGCTGGTACTTTTTATTTTATTAAATGTAAATTATTTTATGTCCAATAGTTTTTCACAAGGGCGATATTAGAGTTTCGCAAATCTAAGGTCACCATGTAGACACAACCTCAAAATACAGAGTCACCTGACTATAGAAAGGTGAATTCTGCATCAAAACTGTTGACTGTTTTTACCTTAACCTTGGATTTCCTTCTTAACCCTTTTGGGGTGTTTTAGTAGTTATTAAAATGGATGTGTCATTTTCAGAAACCATTCAATATGACTTAACAGCACACTCTTGAATTTAAAAGGTAAATATATCTCCAAGTATCTACACAATAAAAATCTGGTCTGACCTCTTTGAAGAAAGCAGCAGGGGGCAGAGTGCAATACCCATCATCCTCTTCTTCAAACCCTTCTCCATGCTCTTCATCCTTCAGCTCTTCCTCCATCAGTTTCTTAATGGCCAGATACCACTCTTCTTGCTCCCACTGGTCCTCCACCACTAGCACCATGGTCTGATTGTTGGCATACAGCGCCACCGTGTGGCCTTTCCTGGAACTGCCAATCCGGCTCACACCAAGACAGCACCTCAGGTAAATCACCCTGAAGATGGATTGTAATGTTTCTTTGGTTACTTTACAGATTGACATTTTCACAATAGTGAATCCACAAGCTTTTAATGTTACTGAACTACCAAAAAAACCAAAAACATTCCCAGCCCCATCAAACAGCAGGAGATTCGTCTTTTTTTTTTTTTTTTAACCTACCTTTCCTTTTTTTAACTACCATGAAGCCACTGAGTAAAACTCTACAGGCTGTGACTTTTCAACGGTTTAACTGGGACCCTGGACTGCTTTGCATTATAGAAACAGATCCGATTGTAATGTTTAATGCAGCTTCAGTAATATCTGCTGCCTTCTCTTCATCTCACAGCTCCGTTTGCTCAACAGAGCTGCAAGTCTTTTTGCCCATCTTTGGCACAGCAGCTTTCAGTTTTGATAGGGTGTTATTCGTGACATGTAACCAATAAGTGCTGTGGGCGGGACATTGAACAAGACAGAGTTGTGACTACAGACAGAGACAGGCGGCTACATCAGAGCCAAAGTAGCAGATGTTTACCTTTGGAGAGAGCTGCGCTAACAACTTTCCCTGTTTCTAGTCTTTATGCTAAGCTAAAATAACCTGCCTCCACCTTCACAGTTAAAGTTAATGTGAAGCCCCTTTAAAACCTTGAATTGGTTGAAGTTATTTTAACCAACCCTTGCTTGCTTGAGCCAAACAGCGCAGCTTTACCAGCAGACTTCTCCATTGCTGTGAACTTCTCCTGGCTCTTGTACCACTCCAGTCGACTTGGCCCGGTGTGACTTCCTGCTCTCAGGACAAAATATCTCTGGTAAGCCCGCTCCAGCTTCCCCAGGTAACCTTGTTTCACCACATCGCTCTGCGGCCCGGAGGAGGTCACAAGGGTGCCGGCCAGCGGCAACAGAGTTTTCTGGCTGGTACAGAAGAGTTCCTCATAGAAACGAGGAGGACTCGACTGCCTTCCAACATGATGGTGGTCCCAAGAATCCTGGTCCTGCTCCACTTGGCAGTCATTCATCCAGGGAGTACGCAGAGGTGATTCGACTGGCAGCCATGTTTGGGTGGAGGTGCAGCTGCAAGCAGAAAGAGATCTCTTCTGGTGTACACACCTGTTTTGACTTTCTGCAGTTTCATTCATTTCAAGCTGGACACCTGCAACATGCACACACATACCCAGAAGGAAGAAATAATAATTAAAAGATGACCCAAACATGTCTTCAGTTTATATCTAAAGTAAGATTAGCTCTGATCGCTCCTTTAACAACCTCCAGAGGTCCTGGACTTTCATAGCGACCAGATCTTAATGAGGTTAAGTGTTAAACTTGCCAACAATCCAACTTAATCAGTTCACTGCATGGTGATCATCCTGATCCACTATGAAAGTGTACCTTACAAAGTTTAGTTTAGCTGCCAGATCACTTTTAAAGATTGTGAATACATTATAATCACATGACAGACAAAGTATTTCCTATTGCTAAAACCTGCTATTTTAAAGATCAATTTGTGCTGTGTAGAAAGGAATTCCAAATTTGGTATCATCCTTAACCATTAAACATAATATTAGTGCTTTTAAGTTAAGCCGAAAAATAAATACTTAATATAGGTCTAAGGCACATTCAGAAGCATGGTTATAGAAGTAAAATGTTTAATACAATGACACATTAATAAATACCAATACCGTGATAGCTATTGTCCTTCAGTACAACTGAGTTTGTTTTTTGTAAGAGCCTCCATGGGAAAAATACCTGTGCTTTATTTCTTACCATAAAGTAATAAAATATTAAATTCAGGTAGCCTATAAATAGTGGCCTTAATAACATTTGGCCACCATTTATTAATAATAGCCGACTTATGAATAAATTAAGCCTATATATTGACTGGACACACTGCATAATTAATTGCTAATGCTTATAATAGTACGATTTTAAGATACTATTTATCACTCACAAATGACAAACACTGGACTTGCTGCTCTTTACTATTTTAATGCATTACAACCTTTTTATATACAGTCTATGATTACGACAAGAATATTTCTGGGTGTTGACTGTTGGTCAGATGAAATAAGGAAATTGCTTCCACGCTTAACGTGTAAGTTTCACATCATTTCCCGGCATTTTGTAAACGTTGACAGGTTAACCAGGCCTTAAAATAACTTTCTGCCAGCTCATTAATTTAATTCAAGGACAAACCTAGACCAGCATAGTGGATGATGGTAAAATACGTCACAGGAAAGTACCACTGAAATTACGTTACGCTAATAAGCAAAGTTAGCTAGCTAGGTGCGTGACCACAGTATTAGCCCAAAGTTTCTTAATTAAAACTCACCTGAAATTGACAGGTATAAACCTTACAACTGAAAATAAGCCAAGTCTCGCTTTTCATTTCAGGTTACCTGCAGAAATCAAACATTGACTTTCAGTCTCATTTTTTCGTGAAATCTCCGGTCTTTTGTCAGAACTTTCTGTCTGCTCAGGTGTGCCAATCAGTGTGGCCTTCAGGAGCAGCTAGTAAAACCTAACACTCACTTAAAGTCGCTCAGTTTAGTCCTTTGAAAGGAAATACAAGTCTGTTATGACAAAACCTTATAAATTATTTGCAGAAAATGGTGGTAGCATCAGTCTATGTCTTGCTCTGTTTTTTTTTTCATTTTTCTTTCAATGAAGAGTGCCTAGAATAAAATAAAAAATAAATAAACAAATGACAATATGTCTAGTTGTTAAAACATATTAATCAGTGGTTAATGTAACTATATAAATTACTAATGCAATTTACAACCAGACGTATAAACAGCTTCTACAGTTTTCCCCCCAACAACTGTTTTTGACCTCATAATACAAATTCTTGTACTAAAAGTTGGAGTGAGGCAAACGGGAAAAAACTGTTCATTTTGAGAACATTTTGTGAACAACTAATAGTGTGATAGTACTCAACACGTTTCTGATTTTATCCTCCCTGCTGCTGAGTCTCCATCAATAAAAAACGATGAAGATGTGGGAGGTGATGGGTTATTCTAACAGACAAAAGGAAGTGGTGTCTCTCATAACAGCAGTTGTTTCTGTTGAAATAATTGCATAATGGGTGGAGCAGTGTTCTTACCTATTTCAACATAAACAACTTCTGATTGCGTCATAGCAGAGTGAGTGTCAAGCAGCCTCGACCTCTATCACTTTCTCTTTTAGCCCCAGCATGTCTGTACTCCAGGGTGTCCTCTCTCAGGTCCTCAGCTTGACGGGCCTCTGTCAGGTGTTGTTTGTGCTCAGTACTGGACTGGGAGCTGTGGTTATAGGCTGGACAGTGAGGCTGTTGATGCGACATGCCTGGTACACATACAGGCTGTCCTGCTTCAGCAAGCCACATGCAAACTCCTGGCTTTTAGGCCACCTAGGGCAGGTAGGACACACACACTGACATGCATTTATAGCTTTTTTAGATAATAATGATATTTACCTTGTTGTTAACTTCAAGTGTTGTGTCATTATTGTAATGCTTGGTAAAACTGCAGATTTCTCTGTGTGACACAGGATGTGCTCAGTGTTGTGAAATATTGTTATTACAACATTTCCTTTAAAAAGCTGTGTGAGAATTCAGCAAAGCAATGAAGGGTAAACCAACCAAAACCTGTTTTACTCACCTTTCAATTTAAAAGATAAAGTTAACCTACTGACATAAGGCTGCTTTAATCTTCTTTTTTCAGTTATGTACGCTGTATGTAACGTTTATTTGTGCCCCAGATGCAGAGCACAGAAGAAGGTCTCCTGCAGGTGGATGACTTGGTGAGGACGTACAAACACTCTTGCAGCTGGTTCATCGGCCCTTTCTATCACCTGGTCAGACTCTTCCACCCTGACTATGTCAAACCTCTGTTAATGGCCCCTGGTAGGAAACCAAACAGTCAAAATAATGGGACATTTTTGCATAATTGCTGTTCAAGTGGAAGTGTTATTGAAGCTATTAAAACAGCACATCTCAACATTTCATTTCACTATTATTGTTCTATTCTCCTACTATTACATCCTCACTCCTTTCCTCCATCCAGCCAGCATCACAGTGAAAGATGAGCTTATCTACGGTCATCTGCGTCCATGGCTTGGTGAGTCACTAGCTCAAGATGCTCTGATGTAACTCTAGTTGAAGAGGTTGTTACAGTTCAGCTTTAATTAGCGCTGGTTTCATGTTGAAAATACTTTTCCATTCTTTCTGTTTAAGAATATTTATTACAAAGTACTGTAGATTTTCCATTGTTAAAGAAAACCTTCAATAAAACCTGTACAATATATTTAAAAAATAATAAATAAACAATAATAAAGTCAGATTACAGTGATTTCACTTATGGATATCCAACCAAGTATTACAATTTACTGCCATCCTCACTTCCAAACCTTCTCTCCCCTCACGTTCCAGGACAGAGCCTGCTGCTAAGCAACGGGGAGGAGTGGTCTCGCAGGAGACGGCTGCTGAGTCCTGCTTTTCATTTCGATATTCTGAAAAACTACATCACAAAGTTTAACACCTCAACTAACACCATGCATGTAAGACATGCAGCAATGCACGCAAGCAAACACACATAACTAGAGTCATTTATAGATGCTGCAAAAAAAGGGAGAGGGATTTTAATAAGTGGATATTTTGTTGCATTTACTTTCTGCTGTGTGATCAGTATTGATTTCATAAATCAGTGCCAGTGTCAAATATGAACACAGCCTTTCTACAATAATAACTGCATGCTTTGGTGGGTTTATCTCTCTTTATCAAAATGTGTTAAACTGAAAGTAACGTCACAAAATACAAACTGCTGTGAGGAGCTATAGCTTTTAATTCATGCCTGTATTTATTAATATTATTTGAATTTATTAAATCCACTTTAAAGATACACACCTCACAGCAAGAAGGTCGTGGGTTCAAACCCCAGTTGCCCTGGCCTTTCTGTGTGGAGTCATGTTTGCCGTGTGGGTTCTCTCCAGATGCTCTGGCTTCCTCCCACCGTCCAAAGACATGCAGGCTTGGTTAATTGGTGTCTCCAAAATTGTCCTTAGGTGTGAATGTGAGTGTGAGTGGTTGTTTGTCTATGTGTGGCCCTGCGATGGACTGGCGACCTGTTCAGGGTGTACATTCGCCTGATGTAAGCTGGGATTGGCTCCAGCCCCTCGCAACCCTGTATGCAGGATAAGCAGCTGACGACAGATGGATGGAGAATTTTAATATTAAAACTTTTTGTACGTTTTTCTACTTAGTTGCAAGGAGCATATATTAAAGTTTGCACATGCAGTACAGCTAAAGTTAAAATGTCCTATTATCTGTTATTATAAACATTTATATTACAAAGTAACTTGCATTTAGTGCAAGTGCAAGAATCATGAAATTACATGAACATTAAATATGTTGAACTGCTTCAAGTGCTACATTTAGATGTGATCAGAGAGCCAGGTTCAGACTCAGTGGTAGATTGAACAAAAATCCCATGACTATCGTAAGAAAAACATGATTTGTTGCTGTACAGAAATCCAAAGCTGACACCCGTCCTGCATCTTTCACCTGGATCTTCTGTCTTTCAGATTAAGTGGCGCAACCTGTTGGCAGGAGGCAGGGCTAACATAGAGATGTTTGACCACGTCACCCTGATGACACTGGACAGTTTACTGAAATGTGCCTTCAGCTACAACAGCAACTGTCAGCAGTGAGGACAACTACTTGACCATTTTACAAAAACATATTCCATTCCTGTTGTACTTCTATTTTATATTTCTATTTTTAATAATTTTTTAATGTCCTTCTTTCTCCAGGTCGACCAGTGAGTATGTGTCGGCTTTAGTGGAGCTGAGTGACCTGATCATAGACCGTCGGCAAAATATTTTACACCACTGGGAATGGATCTACTGGAAAACACAGCAGGGAAAACAATTCAAAAGGGCCTTGAGCATTGTACACAGGTACAGCACGTGAACAATGTTTATGCAGCAGTGTAACACAAGTAATACAGAAAGCTTGAAGTCTGATGACACATTTTTACTGCAAAATGATGAAAACCAAGCTGTTGCTGTAAAATCATTTATGCATTTCTATTTGCATTACACTCTACTGTGTAATATTCAATTAATTATATGTAATATTCAATTGAATCATAATGTATGAGTGTCTTTGCATATTTAGTTATATTGTATTGTAACAGTATTTTAAGTATCTTATTTTACTGCATTATATTGTACTGTATCATACAGACAGATAAATAGTAACCTTATATGTTACAAGTATCAGAATACACCATATTGCATTATGCAGTATCACATTATAGCAACACATTGTGTCTTGAAACATACTAAGTATCATATTCTGCAGTAACACCTCGTGTCATATAAGGTGTATGATATTATGGTAACTGGATGGTGTTTTTCCAGGTTTACCAGGGAAGTAGTTCAGAAGCGTCGTGCCTTGCTCAGCCGACAGAGGGAGACAGAAATAGATTTCACCACAGCGCCGCAGAGAAAGAAAGATTTTGTGGACATCATACTGCTGTCACGGGTAGGGCACAAGAAGAAAGTGTTCATGAATGAGAAATAGAGATAAAAATGTGAGGTGGAGGGCCAGTTTATATTGCTTATGTGTGTGTGTTGCAGGATGAGGATGGACGAGGACTAACAGATGAAGAAATACAGGCTGAGGCCAACACCTTCATGTTCGCAGGTGAGACAATTTTAGTTTACAGTTAGTTCCTTTTGTCTTAAACGTTCACATGACTCAAAAATAGTTAGAAAATCATGATTTGACATCCAGTAAGATTTGTTGCTACTTTAAATGTCAACCCTGCTACTTTTTCCACAGGTCATGACACAACAGCCAGTGCTATTTGCTGGACGCTGTATAATTTAGCACGCCACGAACACTATCAGGAGAAATGCAGGCAGGAAGTGATGGATCTGATGCAAGGACGAGATAGACACGAAATAGAGTGGTGAGAAAACACATGCACCAATTTTTATTACTGGACAACTTATTTATCAGTAAAAACTCTTTGTAAGAGCTAAAAAACTTGCCCCGACCCAATCTCAAACTTGGAAATCTGTAATGAGAAGGAATATTTAAATGTGACGATGCATGTGTGTGCATTCATGTGTCTTTTTCTGAAGGGAGGATCTGTCCAGCCTTCCCTTCACCACCATGTGCATCAGAGAGTCTCTCCGACTCCACTCTCCTGTGCAGGCTGTAACAAGGAAGTACACCCAGGACATTGCACTGCCAGGGGATTGCACAGTACCACAGGGTGAGAGGGGAAAGACAGTGCATCATTTGTTAATTATTTTCTGGGATTCCCAACTGCCAACCTCAACAAGGAAGTGAAACACCTGATCAGCTAGTTGGTCAGATTGTAACTGTAACACTTGAAGCAGTGACGGTTTCTATCTGTTATTCTTCCCAAGGTGCCATCTGTTTGGTCAGTATTTATGGAACCCACCACCACCCTGATGTTTGGACAGACCCACATGTGAGACATGAAAAGGAAAAATCTTTATTTTCACTTTGGCACAACGTTGTTGTGTTTGAACTGTGTGGTTTACTGTCTTTTAGGAGTTTCTTCCTCTGCGTTTTGACCCTGCAAATACAAAGGGCCGGGCTTCTCATGCCTTCATCCCCTTTTCCTCAGGCCCCAGGTACTGCGTCCTTGCTACTCCAGAATTTAAGCTCAATAAGATCTGACACTATTAGGAGTGCGCTGGCAAATATAAGAACTTATTTGTGTTTACAGGAACTGTATTGGTCAGAAATTTGCCCTGGCAGAGCTTCGAGTTGTTGTGGCATTGACCCTGCTCAGGTTTCGTCTGAGCCCGGGGGTGAACCCTGAACTTGGGACCAGTTCTGGCGGAGTTCGCCGGCTCCCCCAACTAGTCCTGCGTGCAGAGGGAGGTTTGTGGTTGCAGCTGGAGTCTCTGAACCTGTACAACTTTGAGGAGTCGCAGGATGAATGATCCAACAAGATGAAACCTGTTTGACAATGAGTTCAGTGGATTTATGTTCAGGCTACTGTATTGTTTCTAAAATAATTTGTGACCTCTTTTTTCTACAAAGCAATTTGTTAGTGTTCATGATTATTTTATTATAACTTTTTATTATAGCGCTATAACTATTAACTCAAAAATTGAATGGGATATAAGTGAATGTACTGTTGCATAATGTGATATCCATTTCATTGTTGTAACATTTATTATTGTTCTAATGTCATGACTCAGCAACTTTTTTGAGTTAAGTTTGGTTTAAATAAATGCTGAGTTAAAAAAAACAGTTCCTCATCCTTAAACACTCTGCAGGGAGACAGAGAGACTTATGAGGTTACAACAATGGTTTAGGACAAAAAGACATGATTACCTGCATGACCAGGACTAGATTAGGGTCTGAATTGTTAAAGACAGGTCAAACTAGGGCCTCATTTTCAGGCCACAGTCTTACACTTAATGTAAAAGAAATAAAAGGAATTACCATATTAGCTAGAGGTCGGAGACATGTGATTTGATTTAAGGACTCTTAATGAAAATATTCCTGTAGGGACAAATGCTGTTTTTCATATGAAACTGGGATGTCAACACAATGTATATTTTAGCGTATAAGGGTGTTGATGTAATTTCTAAAGGGCTATATAATAGCATAATTGAGCCTAATGATTATTCTGGTTGTAGTAACAAACTTTTGACACCGTAGGAGCGTCATTTATTATTATTATTATTATTATTATTATTATTATTATTATTATTATTATTATTATTATTATTATTATTATCACTGATATTATTTAAGATTGAGGTTGCCAGTGGTACATCAGGGATTGGGTTAGTAAATCAAAATACAATGCGTGATGACGTCGCGCTGGAGGCGGAGACACGGTGAGCGTGTTGACGTCATATCGCTTAAACTTTCACTTTCAGCTTTTTCTCCAATGTGACACTAGCATACTTAGCATACTGTGTCTTTTTTTAATCTGATAAACAACGTTACTCGGCACGTTTCTCTCGGGTCAGAACAGAAGCAGCGTGGATGTCCCCTCGTTTCTGACAGTTTAACCGACGAACAGGAAGATGTGGCCGCAGCCTGTAGCGACCATGATGCTGCTCGGGTGGTTGTGTTTTGTTTGGCTGGCCGCAGTGTCCGCAGACTCCGGTAAGTTTGTTTCTCCTAGTTTACTTTTAGCTGACATGTTTGTAGGCCTTGAAAAGTATGTGTTTGTAGATTAAATGGGTGTAAATGTGCTGGTTGTGACGCAGTATTGAGGTTGTTGTCCGTATGCATGGCCCCACCCAGTGTTACCAGCATGTAGATAAAACTAACTTACTCAGTCGGTATATTGTTGTAACTCAAGCCAAACAGGCAGAAATATAATGGCATGCAGCAAAAGTCACCAACAATCAGTGGAAACTCAAACGAGACTAATTAACTGAAGAATAGAAAAGTTGTTATACATAATATAACAGAAATAAAACAGAACACCATAAGATAGAGTAGAATATAATAGAGAATAACATAGCAGGGGGGAACCGAATTTAAATTCGTAAAATAGAGAAAGTAGTGCACCAACAGTTAGGAACAGAGCAGAAGAGAGGACACCCAACTAAGTGGGACACAATTTAACTATGCAGAACAGCAATGAGTTGTACAACATAGAACAGTTAGTAATATTGTAAAATTCTGTAGTGTAGAAGAGAATAAGAGGGAGTCTGGGGGAACAGAATGGAAATACAGCCTAATAGAGCATAATCGAGTATAATAAAGCAGGATGGAACATAATGGAAATGTGTAGAATAGAAAACCCGCTGACAATAAGAGAACTGAAAACAGAACAGAAAAGTAAGAATAAACCAAGCAAAGAGAATAAAAGATTGCAATAGAGGGGAGTAGGAATGAATCAGGTAAATGAGCATACAGAACCCTGTCACTAAAAAATATATTATTTTATTTATTGTTTATTTGAATAGGGACAGATACAAAAAAAACCATAGATTATTACATAAAACAATCCGATACCTGTATCACAGTGTGTATAGCCATGGCTAATTCGCAACACCTGTCCCTAAAAGGGCTTTTAACAGTTAAGATAATGAAAGAGTAAAAATTTACAGTGAATATAATAAAATGTCCAGAAACCAGTTAGCACCATAAAAGTTAGTGTAGTAAATAAACACATTCACTGGAGCGCACACAGATGCACACCTCACATACACACAGATACATTTCATATGGCATGATCATAATGCTGCTGCTGTATGAGCCAGGCTTTTGTTTGTTTTTTGAAGGTGGACAGTTTGTTAAAGTCTTTATATTTGTAGGAAGACAGTTACACAGATTGGCTCCTTTCACAGAAAAAACATTTTGGGCAAAAGATGTTTTATGAAATGGAACTTTACAGTCTTCACATGTAGCAGCTCTTGTTGATCAGGAGGGTTCCAGCATGTTCACAAAGTGGCTCAGGTGCCAAGTCCAGTCAAACATTTTTTTTAAAACAACTTTATATGTCTAAGATTAACAAAATTAACAAAGTTTAAGATTTTATGTTTACTTAAAATGTAACAGTGATGGAATCGAATGGGATTTTTAGCTAAAATTTTTAGGGCACGGTTATAAAGTCTCTCTATAGGCTTTAGGGTAGTTTGGCTGGTCTGGGACCAAACAGTGGTGCAGTACGACTATAATTTAACCAGTGAATAAAAAGCCAATTTAAAGCATGTTTAGGCATGACAATTAGCACACTGAGCTTCTTTATGTCCTTGCAGACCCTAAACTCTACAAGAAGTTGGGAGGTGAAGTTGTCCTCAAACCGGGTAATGACTCTGTGCCTGGCACCATCAAGAGCATACTGTGGAAACACGGTGGTAACCTCGCTGCTGTTTGGGATGAAAGTGGCTTTAGTTCTTATCGTCAGTTCGAAGGTACACAAGTTTAGCTCAGTTCTTTCTATAGGATCAATTTCAAGTTAAATTCAAGTGTTTTGTTTTGAATAGATTAGTGCTAAATGGTGCAGTGGTGACATTTGAATTAGTTGTGAGTAAGACTTGAGTTGAGAAGCTAACTCTATACATGTTGGTTTAAAGTGCGTGGTAGCCTGAACATTGCAACTGGAGAGCTGACAATCACTGGACTGACTGTACATGAGAGTGGAGTTTACACAGTAGAAATCAACGGCAAGTTATCCAGGACATCTCATCATCTCATCGTCCTCTGTAAGTGGCTAAATGACACACAGGTAATGAGGTTTGTGAAGTTGTCAGTGTGTTGGTTATGTGTTTCCCTGGCCGTTACTTTGTGATACAGAAGAAAGACTAAGAAAATGAAAATGCAACAGGGCACGACTGTAATGGCCTGTTTAAATTTTTCCCCCCAATAACAACAGCTCCTGTCCCTGTACCTACTGTTACTATATCCTGTGATGATGAGACCAGCTGTATTTTGTCCTGTGATGGAAACACCACAGGGGCTGGAGAAATCAACTACACGTGGAAGTCAGATGGCAATGAGTCCGCTTCATCTAAGAAAAAAGACATTACAAAGGTATGGAATACTGTAATGCTCAACAATATATGCATTTCTTGTTACCTTCACACAGAAAGGAAACAGACCTGATCTGGCAGCTTTACATGGCAATTTTAAGGTGTTGAATATGCAAATTATTGAATGTTATGAAGGTCATCATGAACAGGTAGTAAATCATCAGGCTGAAATTAGCAATTTATGACAAGTTTGGTTAAGTAATACTTGTTTTATATTGAAGAATAAAAAAATGTTCTTGAGGTCCATAAAACATTTGAGAAGCACTGTAAGGAATTTGGGATGGTTTACTACAAATGTGGATATTTAAGGAGCACCAAGTACGCGGTGCAACAAATAAATGTGTAAATGTGTGCACTCCCAGGAGGACAGCTCGAATATAAAGGAGTTCAGCTGTAAGCTGGGGAATCGGGTCAGTGAGGAGAGCAGCCAGCCCGTCACCAACCCTTTGTTCACAAGTGAGTTATTACACTTAAACCTTTCTGTTAAATTCTTGTCTCACTGAAAATCCTCTTGTGTGTGATGCACTGTAAAACTCACTCTTTGCTGGTGTTGTCGTCTTACAGGTAAAAATTCAGAACAACAAGGTCTGAAAATTTCCACAGGACTCATGGTCTTCATCTCTCTGCTGGCATGTGTACTGATGCTGGTTTTCATTCACAGATGTAAAGCAGGTGAGACATCATGCCACTATGTTGTTGTACTTGTTTCATTTGCATTTTAAGCAATCAAAGATGAAGCAGATGTTTCAAATGAGTCATGTCTGCATGTTATATTAAGTCTTATAATGATAAGTGTGGTGTCACATTTTAATGATTCTGTTTATTTCCTTCAGGAATGTGGTTCTACCAAAAAGGTAAGAAGTATTTTTAAAGCAATCAAAGTAAACCAAATACCCTTTTAAAGAAAGAAAGGAGTAAAAATCCTTAAAGAATCCTTTTTAAAATAGATGTTAAGTGTTTAGCTTTCAGACTCGAAGGTTCCCCTCTAGAGCTGAAACATAAATTAAAAGAATACATCACAAATGCCTTTATAAAATAGATGATTTAGGCTTCTTAGTATTTTGCTGGAGTTTGCAAGTTTGTGGCCATTCACAGTTTGAAAGGCATTCTGGGACATGCAGGATACTACAGCACAGAGTACAGAGCTTGGCATTGCAGTTGTGGAACATTTCACAGGACAAGAGATCAGAGATTTGCAACATTTTACAGTGTGAAAGCATCTTAAAGTGGAACTGAAATTAAGGTCCTTTGGTTAATTCAGCGGACATGTAGACAGGACAGTGTGGGCGTGTGCAGGGAAAAGAGAACTGAAGGGAAAGGGAGCAGGTAAGCAGAAGGCGGCTAGTAAGTAAACACTACAGTAAAATAAAGTGGAGAATGAAGTGGAATTAAAATGGTTAAGTAAATAAAAAACCTAAGCTACTAGAAATAGAATTTAATAAAGGTTCTTATTTCCCTAGAGGGTCAGCTGTTTTTGTTGGCGACAAGCAAAATGTGTTGTGCACATTCATGCACACGAAAGGAGGAACCCTGTTGATTTCTGTAACCTTTCCTGTATCCGGAAGTGTATTCTCAGATTCATTAGTCTGAAATACCGCATACACTTTAATACTGAAAACATTAAGAAACTTTGAATTCACAAAATGATTCTGCGTTCTAGTCAGCACATCATTTACAGTGAAAGTAAGATTAACTGAGAAGATAACTAGGTTAAGTTTTTGTCTCTATTAAGCACACAGTGATGAATACTTGTTAACATAATCTCTGCTGTGATTCTCTCCCTGCAGATGCTATGCCGTGGGAAGCAGGTCAGTGACTAAAATTACTTAAACTGTCCTATTAAGGCCCTTAAAGTCAAACAGCCCGGCCCTTTACAGATGTCTAACAGACTTCTTCTGTGCTGTATTTTCTGTTGATGCTTCTCTCCTGTCGTGCACCACACCAGACTTCTGGAGGAAGAATGAGAGGCAACGTAAGTTTCCCGCAGTCTGTTTTCTGTGTTTTATTCTGTCATTATGATGGAATAAGCTGATATCTTTATGTCCGTATCTTTAATACAGCAGTAGATGCCGATTCTAATGGCACCACTCCTCGTCTGGAGAACGAACCAACAGAAGGTAAGATATTACTGAAAACAATCACTCAATGAAATAATTTACTGGTTTACTTTCTTTTCATTTAAAGCAATATTTCACTGCCTGAAGGTTTTTAAGGTTAATGTGATGTTTATCTTCCAAACTTTACAGTTTTTAAATTGTTTATCAAATTAAGTCATGGCTTTCTTTTCGGAGGTGTTGTTATTATTAGCAGCAAGTGACTCTTCTTCTTACATTTTGTCATTTGGCAGAAGAAACACCAATGACATAGCAAGCAACAACACACCACACAACGGCAAGTCCGGACCAGACATGTGTAAAACAAGTCCAAGAAGATCCAGAGTGAAGCTGACATGTTTCAGGAAATCTTTCTTTACACTACAGATTACTGAAAATCCCTTAATAGCAGTGTTAATAGCAGTGTCCGCTCTAATGCTTCACATTTAAAATTAATACAGCAAAAAGGGAAAGTGAACTGATCCTAAAGCAACTTTAAAATAAATAGTTTTTATACATTTTTTATGGCGTTTGAAGCCACAAAACGACTCATAACATTTCAAAGACACTAAGAAAGGAATAATTTTAGTTATTTGGAATGATAAAATGGCCCACAATATAATAAAAGCACTTATTAAGAGAAAAGTTTTTAGACGTGAGACAGAGCTCATATCGTCCTGAGGTTTGTTTCCAGACTTTGCACAGTTACTGACGGGCCTCAACATTTAGACAATACCTGGAAACCATGCAGAGTGCCTTTTCCTGTGATTGCAAGCCTACCTGACACAAACTGTTACCTCAAGCTCAATAAACTTCCCCCTCCGCCTGATGATGATTTGTGATCCGCCTCACAGTGTTGGAGAAGAGCTTAAACTGAGCGTGTAGGAAGTGGACTGCTACCAGGGCAAGAATAATGGAAGCGATTGTCTGGTTTGAGCTGCTGCCTCAACCAGCAAGGAAGCAACAACTCTGTGTGTGTGTGTGTGTGTGTGTGTGTGTGTGTGTGTGTGTG
>JAPMOB010236704.1:0-12791 GCA_029875015.1 Lepomis gibbosus
TTTCATTTTCTAACAACCTTTGCTCACGGTGCTGGTGATTCAACTTGGGAGAGCTTTGGTTAGCTAACCAAGAGGATTTAACATAGTTGCACTCACGCGCAGTGGGTTCTCATTCAGGTACGGAGGCTCTCCTTCAACCATCTCAATGGCCATAATACCCAGTGACCAAATGTCTACTTTAGGCCCATAAGCCTTTCTGGTCACCACTTCGGGAGCCATCCAGTACGGTGTGCCAACCATGGTGCTGCGTTTGCTCTGCTCTGGAGTGATCTGAGCACAGAAGCCAAAATCGGCTGTCGAGGAGATGAAGAAAAGTAATTAGTTACAGTGAAAGGACACAGCAAACAGAGGTTAACAGGCTGCTACTGATAACATAAGTACAGGACTTACTGAGCTTGACAGAACCATCCATCCCGAGCAGCACGTTGTCACTTTTAATGTCTCTGTGGATGACCTGGTTCGCATGCAGGAAATCCAATGCTTGTAAACACTGCAGACACAGAGACAAATGGGAAAAGACAGGGAAGCTGAGTTTTAGTTTCCATTTTGCCTCCAACTTTTACATAAAGTGAGATTTGATTTCTTCCATATGGCTGTAAAGAGAGCAGCGTACCTCTCGGCAGACAGCAGCTATCTGGGCCTCATCCATACAGGTCTCTGTAACCACATCGGTCAAGGAGCCACCAGCCAGGTACTCCATCACCACAAACAGCTCCTCCCCCATCAGGAAACTGACACACACACACACGTCCATCTATGCTTTTGTGCCATTTTTTTGTATTTGTTATAGTTATTATTGGATGTTCTACTCTCACTTTTTTACAAGAGCTGTCTGGCTGCAACTTTTGTCTTACCTGTCTAAAAAGTTGACAATGTTGGGGTTTTTCAACTCTTTCATCACCAGAATCTCATTGATGATCAGCTCCTTCTTCGGCTGCTTTTGTAGGTTGATCTGTTTAATGGCGACCTGTAAAAGGCACCATGAGAGACGAATAATGATGAATTACTGCTTCTCCAGGGGACCCTGTTAGTGTAATATTTTCATATGTAATATTCCTAAACTTCCCTGGGTCTTTATTGTGACTGCGGACTTTTCTTAATGTAAAGCATTTAAAGCAAGACTACGTAGCTTTTGAAAGAAGACATAAAACATTCTTGGTTATATGATGGCTATTGTTAATTAATAAACACTATTGTTAGTTAACTTTAAACAGATATTGCTGTATAACTAACAGCACTGGGTCAGTTTGCTTAATTACTCTTCTTTATTTGTGTTACCATTACAGCATGCTTCTGATCACCTGGGGTCACAGTGGCAGTGTTCAGGAAAAGTTTACATAGTCTCACTTTAAAGCTGTATTTCTTGTAGAAACATGCGTTTCATGTAGCAACTGTTACGCAATGATCGCCACTTCTTTGCTCTGCAGAGTCCCTGGTTAGTCTTTCTTTACAATTCATCTATTAGTCATTCTTTACCTCCTGTCCTGTGGCAACATCAATGGCTGTGAAAACTGTTCCTGATGCCCTGTGACAAGAGTGAGATGAGCAATGCACATTTTAACAAACAGTTCACTCAAATTACTCATATGTATTATACACAGGTGTGACATGGTGCTTTGTTTGTATATTACTAACAGAGAAACTAGAATAACGTTACTAATAAAGAATGTACTAAGATCGTTCTCATAGGAGAGTTGGGATCATGTTGAGGTTTCTGGCTCATTGAAGACGCTCGAAAACATATAATGCTGACACACAAAAAAATGACAAGATTTGGTTGAGAAAAATATATATTAAGCAATATTACATGGAACTCACCCCTGACCAATTTTTTCATATCTGGTGTACTTCTTCTTGGGATCTCCAATGCTGACTATGGTTCCTGTAAGCCAGATAACAATCATATATGTAAAGGAAACAGGTGGGGTTTCAACAGCTGTATTGTTCAGGCAACAGATTTGTAAGATATATTAATTATTTACTCAGTTTGTCCATGATTTCCTCATCTGACATCTTGCCCTTCTTTTTCTGTCTGTCTGCAGCCTTGGAGGCAGTGTCTCCATCTACACACGTACTTGGAGCAGGGATGGGGTCCATAACAGAGCGTGTATACACCTGTACAACACAACAAGTAAATTCATCTTAAATGCACAAAGAGTGCATCAGAAAGTGAAATATGAATAACTGTTACTATCATTTTGCTGTCAAGGCTACTTATGGTAGGTGACCTACACTCTTTGTGTGTTCTGGTCTTGGTGCTACAATAGGAGGAGGAGCTTCATCATCGTCATCATCATCAATGTCTTTGATATTCGGAGAAGAGGGTTCAGAGCCTTTTTTGACAGGCTAATTTAGAGTAAAAGAAAAGGTTGTTAGCCTATATAAGAAAAAAACACTGGGCTAATTAAACAGCATGTGTTTTGTAACTGAGTACTAGGTACTTACAGACTGAGGCCCTGGGGTGAATGCATCTTTTTCTGAGAATAAAAACAACAACAAAGAGAAACCGTTAGAAACTAGATTTACTGGGAGCAGCAGTGGCTCAGTCGGTGGAGTTCCTGATCTAACGCCATTAAACATCTGTGTGAAATTGTGTCATAGTTGCCACATCAATTCTTGAGTTATGGCCAAAAACGTGTTTGACATTTTGAGGTCACAGTGTCCTTGAACTCCGAGTAAAAAGCATCACCAATTCATTGTCCGACCAACTGTGAAATATGGTCATCAAATCTTGAATTATGGCCGAAAAATGTGTTTAGTGAGGTAAAAGATCATTGATGCCAACCTGCCATCCATTCAGGACTTACACATTTCCAGTGTCAGGAAACGGGCAGGAAACATCACTGCAGATCCATCTCACCCTGCACACAACCTGTTCCAACTTTTCCCCCCTAGTAGGCGCTACAGAGCTCTGTACGCCAAAACCAACAGACTCAGGAACAGTTTCTTCCCACAAGCCATCACTCTGATGAATAGCTGACTCTGACTCACAGTGTCAGAAACAATTCCTGTGCAATAACCCAGTAACTTTGCCTCTAATCAGCCACCTATTTACTGGCTACCACTTATCAATTAATCATCATTCTCTATTTCAGAGCTGTTTAGACAATTCATACAGTTCATATTGTATATTCTGTATACTAAATCCACCTACTCAAGTACATAATAACTGCACATATTGCTTATTTATTCCAGCATCCTTTGCACTGTGCTCCATCACACTGTGTACATGTATGCTTATATGTGTATCTGCACTTGTATGTCACATCCACCTCTGACATGTACATAACAACAACAACAACGGTAATAATAATTTAAGCTTGATTTATAGTCCTGTGTAGGGTCTACGTGCGTAGGCTACACACGTAGCAAGGTATTAATACTTGTGCATCCGTACGTCCGTCAGTCTACAATTACACCCCCAAACGGTAGTCGGCGGTAGCGCTACAGCATACACTGTGTGGACTACTACCTGGTCTCTCAAAGCTTTATGTAAGAGAATATTGATGAAAATGTTGAACACTAAAGGAAAAAATAATTTTAGCCAATAATTAACTTGTACCTACAAACAAAGCAACTTTAGACAAGTTCCCTTCATTGGAGGAATTTACCATCTTGATATAAGTTAACGATACCCTGTGGTTGACATAACAAACTTTACAATTTAACTTTAAGTCTCACCAGAAGATGAGAAGCTGAGGTACTTCTGACGACCATTGCCTGTGGAGTCGTAGAACTTGAGAACGTCGAGCACAGCCTGTGGGTTTTTCTTCTGCTCTGATTTGGTGATGTTTGAGGTCTGGAGCAGTCGAGCCCATTGCTCTGGCATACCCTGTGTATGACAAAGATGACATGGTGTCAAACTGGTGCAGACTATGGTGTGATGTAAATGTGTGTATTGAACAGTCAAGTGTCAAAAAGCTGGGGGAAAATGTGCATTTGAAAACTTACAGTGAACTCCCCTGTGACAGCATCAAACCCAACATGTATGGTGTGTTCAAAATCTGAAGGTGGTGAGATCTCTGGTCGTTCTTTGTCTCGATCTTTCTTTCTACCACCTGAGTGTAAACAAAACCATCTTGAAATGAAGCGTAACACATCAGCGCTTACACCAATCACAAACACAAGAATAACTTTAAAGTTAAATATTTTTCTGCCAAACTCTTCATCGCACCTTTTTCAGCCCCAGAGAAGATTGAGATGATCTTGTTGCGAGGTTTTTTCTCCTCTGGCACAGATGGCAGCGGTTTAGAGCTGTGGTTGGCTGAGAGTGAGTCTTTGCCAGAGCCAGTGCTAAAGATGGTACTGCTCATTCTGACTGGAGGGGCAGGGGGTTTATCCTCAGGGTCTCCGTTATCACACATCGCTATAGGTTGTTGTGAGCCTCACAGGGCTAAGAGGGTGGGGGTGGGGGTAGGGGGGGGCACACCGGGCAAGGATGGACAGGGTGACAAACACGGAGGGAGCGAGGCAGCGCTCACATCAGCATGAGGCACGGGTGTGCTCATGCAAGAGGATGTGCGGAAAGTGACCGCAAAAGTGAAAAGGAAGCACCAATTGGTTCCTGGAAGAAAACATTCATAAGACCATAAAAATATTGTAATAAGGTTACAAATAAAGCAAAATTTGGTGACTAATATTCAGGGAGCTTTCAACTATAAATCTAATGATGTTGCAATTGAAATCAAAGAGTATATGAGCTTTGGGGGTGGTATTAGTGAAGCTGGCCTAGTGTTTGGTAATGGGGAAAAGCCCATTAGGTAGGCCACTATAGTGTGGGGCAGAGAGAAACCCTACAAAGTTTTAAACATCTATTATCTTTGCATTCAGGCAACAATTAAAATTAAGAATCCTTACTACCTAAGTACAAAAAAACAACCCATAGTGACTGAATTGAAAGATGATTTTTGGAACAAACTAAGCTAATAATTTGGCAATATCTAACTAATAGTGAGGGTGAGGGTAGAGACCATAACATTTAAAGTTAACTTAAAGGAGAGACAGTGTGACCACAGTGACTACAGCTTATTTTATACAACTTATTTCACTTCTAAAACCTTTGTATTAGTTTGAGAAATATTGAGCGTAGAAGATAAGTAGTTTCTTCTTTGTGTCCTAAACCATTTCTGAGGAAGACTAAAAAGAGCAGCCCAGATGAGGATAAAGCATAATGGAAGTTGCTCTTCTCCTAGTGCACTTCGTACAGAAATGAAAAGCTGACACTTTATTGCTTGTCCATTATTTCACCGTATTCCAGCATTTCTGTGTGTTCAAAAATGCCCTTCAAATGAGTAACAACAGGGGCGGCTAGCAAGCTAACGTTAGCATTAGGTTAACTAGCTACTTGGCCAACAAGTGTGCTAGTATAAGCTAACGTTAGCATGACAAGCTATACTAACACTTGCAACCTTATGAGGTCTGCGTTAAGCTTTCAGCGAATGCCAAATAGACTGACAAACCAAAATTACGGGATTTCTCCCGATAAATTAACACAGCCAGAAGCTGGTTTGGTTAACGCAACTGAAGCTGCAAAGTAACAAACTATCCGGTACCAGTTTGCTTAATTTGCAGGCTAACGGAAAGGACGCAGGGGCAGCAGAGCTCACCGGAGGCTCCACAGCAGCTAAACTTGAACAGAACTTGACTCCCGGCCGGTCCTCGACGGTTTGGAAAACGTTTGTAAATCCGTTAAAAGTACTTCCTCTGTTACACGGGGCCTTGGCGGTAAGCAACGCGTACAAATAACTTAAAAAAACGTTACTACAACTATTTACAGTGCAACTTTTCTTCTATCTTTTTCGACCCTTGGATAATTCCGTTATGGCGAAGGGGAAGCGGAACTACGGACCCAGCCCTAGCCTATTCAATAAATGTTTCAAGTGAATGGTGTGTGAAGTGTGTCTGCTATCTCATCCACAAATTACAACCCATATGCAAAACTGTACTTCAAATGCTGGAACCTCTAATAACACGTTTTTAACCACTGGGAATACAAAAAAACGAGAGACATTTTTAAACTTAAGAAACTTGATATATAAGTTGAATTAGGTAGAAATGCATTTTTTCTAATGTAGTTCAACATTTATAGCATGTAAAGAGAAAACTAATAAAATACACTTTCCATCTGCTACACACTAAAAGCGGAGGTACCTTTGAGCAATTCCCGAAGGCTACACTGAGATTTTTGTTATGTTAAATCATGCTAACCCAGTGTGGTATTTAAAAGAATCATGATGCATTTTTATTGTCTAAATCATAACAATACTGTGGCATATGTATTACAATATGGTGTGATAAATAGCATCCAGATCAATGTTTCATCAACTACACAATTTTCCATCCCCAAATATATATATGACATGAATATTGTAACCCCTTAACATCCAGTTTCCTTTAATCTCCCCTTTGGATAGTTTTAAGGTTGGAAAAAAAGGTTGGTTTAAGGTTGGCTGTGTGATGTGTTACTTTTAGGGGACAACAAAATTACACTGTTACACAACAAGCAGTACACTCAATACTTTACTGCATAGTATTTACAAAAATGGGAGGGGTGTACTCACTTTTGTGAGATACTGTATATTGTATATCAGCTTGTTCTTCATTAAAGCCATATGATTACTGTGTTTCACACAGAGTAACCTGATAACTAGAGAGTAATCTGATTACTGCGTTTCACACAAAGTAAACTGATGACTAGAGTAATGTGATTACTACGTTTCAGTGTAACCTGATAACTAGAAAGTAATGATTACTACGTTTCACAAAGTAACCTGATAAGTAGAGACTAATCTGATTACTATATTTCAGTATAACCAGATATCTAGAAGGTAATCTGATTACTACAATTCACAAAGAGTAACCTGATAACTAGAGTAATCTGATTACTACGTTTCACAGCATAACCTGATAACTAGAGAGTAATCTGATTACTACGTTTCACACAGTGTAACCTGATAACTAGAGAGTAAAAGTAAAATATCCAAACCCTAAACTAAACACATGCTGTATGTGGTATATAGCTGCACCATTACATCAAATGGAAATATTTAGGATGTCTTGCACCTCATTTTATACACATTTCCAAATGATTCAGCCTGACATGTGAGGTATCTTTGGAAACGTAGGGTTGTCCACTAAAATAATGTGGGCTTGAACAATGTGTGGCTGCACAATAGATGAGGCCAGACTGAAGAGGCTGAATAAGGTAGTCTAATTGCAGTGATGTGTATTTTCTGTATCATTTAGCTTTACTGTTCTGTAGCTGACCATGACCTCTGACCTCCTTCTGGGTTTAAGCAAAAATAAAACATCCACAAAAGGTAAAAGAAAGTCACTTTAACATTTGTTTTTACACCAATCTTATACATCAATTCACATATTGTTCTCAATCGACATACTGTGTTATACAGAATGTCAAAATAAAAGACTATAACATGAATTACGATAGGGCTGAATGTCAGGCAAGTGTTTTTAACCACCGCATCTGTGGTGCTGTGTTCATATGCACTGTAGTTTTAATTATACTATCCAATCTGATATTTTTGACAAAACAGTTATAACACAGTAGGACAAACGTCATTGACAACTAATAGGAAATGGGAAATGTCTTCAGTACAAGACAAAAAAGGCTTTTTGATGCTTTATATTGTACTTTGATGCTAGTAATGCCAGAATGATCCTGGTATCAGGATGATTTCATGATTATAAGACCAGGACTTGTTTAACACAAGATATGTTGATCACCGTTTAAATGATTCGATGTTTCCACATGTATTTAGACAGTGTCATACAGCAGACCATTGTGACTAGAAGAGTTCCACCACATACAGGCATCACCAAAGACCCGTCACCAACTGGAAACTGTAAACCCACGGGTCTTTGCTCCTGCAGGATACAAGATATGTTATTGAGTGATAAAAGAAAAAGAACAATAGACAATTAGTATTATAAGAAGTTGAATGTTTTTTCCACTTAATATTTTGACTATCTCTAAAGAGAACCACCTGCTGCTGCTGCTGCTGAAGTTTAACCCACGGACATGTGCTTGAATTGTCATGAGTACAGGGAGCTTCCACAACAGTATGAGGAACTAAGATATTAAGCTGAATACCTAGACAGAAGAAGGAAGTTCAGATTAAGCAATTATTTCATTATCATGCGGTGTTGTTGACAATCAATAACAACCATATAAATTATTGTATATTCACATATTCACTCCACTAAAAGGGAAAATATATATTAAAAAGCATTTTGATTTAATTTCTCTCTCTAAATAACCTTGATTAAAAGGATCATCAAGTATTTTAGCTTCCCTTTGCAGTTATCTGAACTGGCCCCTGAAGCCCTGTATCAGCCAAGGCTGTCAAAAATATGGAAGGTCATTCTGGTTTTCCCAGCAGGAAACGTAGCAGACATTAGATAAACATGTCTGGTAACATGACTCCAGATTAAAGATGATCTACTCACATTTTTCAGTCCGCAGTAGCAGCTCTGGAGGTTCTATGTCGACAGACGTTAACATTTTCCCATCAAAAGAAGGCTCGTGGTAGCGGCCGTGTATGGGAATTGTTATTTTTAGCACTCTGGGAATTCTGGGAGGTCCATCAGGGGTGGGATACACATAGGTGACAAATCCAGAAGTCTTGTGAGCAGGCACCTCTAGGTCGATGGTTGAATCTAGTAATATCTTTCAGAGGTGAATACATAAATAATTAATACATACATTGTTTAGATGTGTTTTGTAATATTTATTTTCACAAACGTGCCTGCTTTTCGGCAAAGTGTCCATCTTACCTGCCAGTCACTTCGATCATTCAGGGATACAAGTTGGTATGGATCAACGTAGACGCCTCTGGGCCATCTATGAACCAGCAGAACCCTGAGCCCGCTAAGCACATCAGTGCTGAGCTCAACAGTGGTTACGACCTCCCTAAAACACAGGAGAAATAATTTACTCATTCCACTCACAACGAGCTTTGGAGATGGGTTTTGTTCCATGTTTGAAAATACACCAAAGACAATACCTGTGGAAACCCTTCTTGATGACCTCCACTGAAACTAGTGAGGATTCAAGCAACTGCTTCAGAGGACCACACTGGTTCTCGATCTTCTCATCTATTGTTTAAGACCAGAACAGACTGTAATACATTTATGGCCGACTTAATTTGTTTTATATTTATATTGTTAGTTCTGATAACGTCACAGGATCCATATCCTGCCAGAAACTTCCCCAAATTAACTACCAAAATTAAGTTAAAGGTTTGGGTGACACACGAAACTAATCTGGGATTTAAATTCACTGGGCTTTATTGGCATGGAAAACAGACGTGCACATCGCCAACCCATGTGTGAAAGAAAAACATGTAAATAGACAGAAAAATAGTGATTTCGCTGACTTTATCAGTCAGTCTCCGCTTTAACTAGGCAGTCCAATAATATGTCTTACCCTTCTCGATCAAACAATGACATGTCGATAGACAAGCCAACGCAGAGACCAGGGCAAAATACATCAAAACTGTAATGGTGAACTAAAAAACGTTTTATTTACAGTATAAGTATTATGTTTATTTAGCTACAACTACTTGGTGCTCTTTTCAATTGTTTACGGAAAAAGATATTGAAGGACCCTTTTGTAGTTTTGGGGAGCTGCGGCAGTGCCTGACTAGAAAGAAAAAATAAACAGACGTTTTGGGAAAGCTCTGATGCAATAATTAGGTATAAAAATGGATGTTCACACCATCACTTATCATCCATTAGTGTAATTGTAGGTGAAACACTAAGACTTTAAAATATTTACTCTACAGACAGGCTTCATTGTAGACCGACTACGGTTACGCACCAAGCAACCGTTTAACGCTAACGTTAATCGTCTCTAAAACTCGCAGACTCATTTGTCAAATATTCATTATTATAGCTAAAATGTTTATAGTTTTTTTAACCGCTGAACTCTCAACTGGAGGCCAGCTGAAACTAGGTTTGCTCTAGACATAAACAGAAGATGAGTTTCGAGGCAAAGCGATGTGGAGTCCAGTTCAGTCCTCCCTCTATAGTTTTAATTTATGAACACAAGGAAACCAAAAAGGTGCGGAAAAGAATAATACCTGTGCGGAACTTCTCTAAATATTCTGGTAAGAAAATACGATTATTTTGCAACTCACATGAGCGGACAACTTTTAAGGAAATCAAAATATAAATGAAGATGGCTGTACAGCAACACTTTCAGGGCTCAGTGGTAATCCCAGTAATCCCACTGGATTTCTATCACAATTTCTAAAGATGTGGGCCACTAAAATCTGCCTGTCAGTTGCTGCTACTGTTTCTTATATTATAGTACAGTCATTGCTCATTGCCTATTAATTTATTAATAGATAATTAATTTACCAAAATATAGTGTTCAGTTTACACCACCACAGGCTTCATTACCAGCTGGGCACATTGGGCATATGCCTCTGGACTCCAGACCCTCAGGGGGTCCTGATCTGCTGTTTTGCAATTAGTTTGTGGTAATTTGAGTCAACTGCTACTTTTTATGGAAATGCACACCAGTAAAACACTATGCAAAGGATGTGGGCCTTGAGGAGGCTCTTTTGGATATAGATGCCCTATCTTCTCAAGGGCCCTCTTTTAATTTAAAAATGCACTTATTTCAGTTGATGTTATGCTCCCATGATACATATTCCTAAATTAATTGGTGTTTAAACAAATGACCACAAACCAACTGGGCAGGAGGACTTGCAGAATAGAAAGTTTCTAGGTAAACTGTGTGCACTGTACCTGATGGATACTTCAGGGCAACTGATTACATACATACAGGCGGGTCAATAGGGGACCCCAAGAGGTTAATCTGACCCTGTAGATTTTTTTTCCACAGAGCAGTTTGACTCCTTGATACCCTCTCTCCTTAACCCTCCAGACTACAGCATGGCCGCGGAAAGGCTGAAGAACCACGCTCGGCACAGAGACTACCTTAAGGGTGTGTCCCAGAGCCAGCTAGAGAAGCTTCACATCATCTTGCGAGATCACATGCAGGGCTTCAGCTTGGAGCACAGCCTGGCCTCGTTCCGCCTGGACCCTGACGAAGACCTGAACAAACTGAACGATGAGGAGCTAGCTCGCAAGAAGGGCCAAATGGAGGAACTGTTTGAGAAGAACCGGAGGTGCAAAGATGATCCTGACTTTGTTTATGATCTGGAAATGGATTTTACAAACACCCCCCAAGAAAAGTGCAGCTGGGACGACGAGTCTGATGATGGATTTTAAAATTCTCTCCAATCATTTGTGACCCTTAAGAGTGTAGATTCTGGTTAAATTCAGATGAAGTGGATATTAAGTATTTCTTGAAATTGTTTTAGAGGCATCATTTTGGCATTTATAGCACTGTTAAATTATACCATGTTATACTGAGAAATGTTTCTAATATTTTGCCCATCCCATTCAAATTAATATGGGTAAACGAAATATTAGAAACACCACTCAGAATGATGCCATACAGCTGAAAAGCACTGCAAACTAATTCCCCCAAAATGTCCATAAAGTTGAATGCATACCTCTAAAACAACAACAGAATATTGACCTTCATGAAGGTAGATTTTACTGCAGGACTGTAGTATTTGACTGCACTAGTTCATCTACTTGTACCTAATAATGTTTAAATTGTTTAGGGAACAACTAGAATTTTAAATATTGATGTAAAGTGGAGAGTTAGCAACAGCTGCTGCTACAGAGGCTGAAAAAAAAAAATAGGACGCCAACCTTCACAAAAACATCACAGCATTCAGTGCCCATTTGACAGCAGTCTTATAAATACAGGAGGTACCATTTTTACCGTTTTCATAATGGTTTGGCATTTCACTGAAAACACTCTTAACCCAGCGTTTAACCATTTACCCCTCATGGGAGTCTAGCAACTCTTGAGATCTCTGCACCTGACAGTACAGCTGGAGGCTCAATGCAATGGAGCCTGAAAATTGTTTGGCACAGAAACCTGCCAAAATAAAAACATCTTCAGAATCCATTATTCTGCATTATCCACAGACCTCAATGTCAGTAGTTTTCACTGATAAGTAGTGAGTGTACTTTTGAATAAGTTACCCATGAAAAATTACCATTCGGTCTTTCATTTGTAAAAGTAACTTCAAGTGTAATTTGCTGATGCATTGAGTCCCACAAACCAAATACCATTGGATTTAATTGTAGTGAGGAGACGTTAGAAGTTTCCAATACGTGCTCAGAAAACCACTAGAGGTAAAATGGGAAAACGTGTAAATGAGATAAAACCCAAACAATGTTTTTGAATTCCCTATGGTGATCATGTTTCATTTAAAACGGCAATGAATTAAACAATGCATGAATAATAGTGAATATTTATTTGTTACAAAATACATAATTTTTACAAAATACAAAAGACTTTGGCTCTTTTATTTGTGGCTTACACCTAAATGAGTGATATTCACAGTTGACTATGAAAGAAGAGGCTAAAATCCTATTAAATAAAATTTGAGTGTACACCAATAAGTAAGCAGTACAACAAATATATCTTTGGAAAAATGTGTCCACAAAATATTGTTTCATATCATACAAAACATACATATTTCCATATGGTGATGCACTATGGCAGAGTTTCAAATGACTACTATATATATATATATATATATATATATCATAAAACCAAGCCAGCAGTATCGAACCTCTTCAGGGATAAATTTATTCAAAGTGCTTAAATCCCTCATTCAGTTTACAGGAGATACTGACTGACTTTTAGTACCACAATACATTCAAAAATGTTGCAGGGT
>JAPMOB010236704.1:12847-32196 GCA_029875015.1 Lepomis gibbosus
GCTTGATTGGGTTAAGCTAATCAAAACATACATTTTTACACTGGTATCAATCGCAGTCATTTATGCAGGGCTGATGTATTTCCCTAAGGAGGTAGGTAACTGAAAATCTGACACATAATTCCTTTTACCACCAACATTTGGTAAGGATTTAGGTGTTTAAAATTGTAAATTCTCAGCAGGCTCTTCATTTGTTTAAAAAATAGTTCTTTATAAAATTTAAATTTCAAGTATGCTAAAGCCACAATCCAGGATTTCTGAGTATGTTAGTAATGACAATATATACACACACACACTATAGGATTTGAGAGGAAGGACTTTCTGATTGGTAATCTGTGCAACTTTGAACTCCACTGCCAAGACTAATTTAACAATGGTACACAAATAATATACAGGTGAAGTCATTATTTTAAAGCTATTGGACAAAGACAGCTGTCTTAAATCCAACGACACATAAACACATACAGTAGTAACGCCAAAAGAGAGGATCTAATAGTGCTGAGTGTAGCTATACTCTGAATCCGGATAAGGCCTTTAAAAAAGATGTATGGCCCACCATTTCTATGGAGAGTTATAGGAGTTGGGAGAAAAAAATATAACACTGTTAAACTACACCAACAATACATGGATTAAAGTTTTTCTGAAAGTAAAAAAAAATCTCATTTTTTCTTCCTGTCTTGGGTGCACCTCGGACAAAACCTGAGAAAAGTGAGAGAAGGGATGGGATCCCGTTAAGGAGGACGATCATGAGGTAATGACAGTAAGAATCTTTTATAAACAAGTCTGGGTAATCATTCTTTGAGTTCTTACCATTTTCCTTTGGGTTTTGAGGCGAGATCGACACAAGCAAAATGAAACCACTCAATCGGACACTAAGGGGTGACAAACATGGTTAGAATTAAGAATCTTGAGGCAAAACAGGCAGTCAAGCAGGTCCTGATATGAAGAAATGTATTACGTTTAATTTTAGCAAAAAGAGAAACACTGAAAACCTACATCTGGGTTATCGCATCCGATCATTTCTCCGTATGACACCTGATGGCACAGGCAGTATGTTGGCTCATTGGGGTCAACTGGCATGTCCAAAACGTCTGATGGTTGCATAGGCAGGAGAGCTTCACTCAAGTCTGGGCTAGATGTCCAATATAATACATAGAGCATGAGTAGAATCAAATATGATTCAAATTTAAATTAATGAGTTAATCTTAGTAATACAGGTCTGATATAAATGTATAGTGCAGATGCTGGAAGCTGCCATCTAACAAACCCTTGGCCTGACTGAGCCACCAGCCCAAAGATACCTGTTTTTGATCTTTTTCTTTCTGGGAGAATCTTCATCAGAACCTTTCCTTCCTCTTCCTCTGGGGCCACGCTTCTCCCTCAACCCCCGGGACTCACCCTCTGGGAAAAACATTTAAGTTTATAGATAGGCATCAAGCTGTTCAGCAGTATCTTACGATGAAAGCCTTTCGGTTACCCAACTCACTTTTCAGTCCTCTCGCATCTGAACTTTCACAGCCGCTCACTTCCAGTTTTTCCTTTAGCTCATTCTCAAACCGCGCCAGATCTGCATCCAGTCTGCGGATATGTTTGTCCACCTGCAACAAAATAATGCAGATTACAGCCTTACCATACCTTCATTCATTTAAAAATGTACACAAAACCAAAACCAGATAAAAGACAAGAAACACAAAGAATGGACAAGGGACCAAATACTGTCTCTTTTGGACTGACCATTTCATATGTCTGCATTGCAAGCTGGACTTTGTCATCACTGAACTCTTTGCACTTGCTGTAAGCATTTTGGATCTTCTGCAGGTGTTCCACTCTCTGTTGTGAGGCCAGGTTCTTCACATTCGCAATGTACTCTTCAGCCAGTTTGTCAATCTCTCCTTTCTTTTCTGCACAACAGTAAGGGTTATTACAGTGCTGGTGAATAACAGTACTTTTAAATGGGACAATACAACAGTGCTACACTTAAGAGGCTAAAGCAGGAAAAACACAGGTGTAATGACAATTTAGGTAAGCCAGTCCCAGGGTCCTGATTGTATGTGGAGGCTCACTGGCCTTGTTTACTGGGACAGAGAAAAGAAGGAACTGAGCTATTGTTTCTTAGTTAAACCTGTGCTTTTGCTTCAATGAGATATCATATGTGCCATAAAAAGGACCATTGGCTCTCTGCTCAGGTTGATGCTGGGTAGAGCAACAATGCATGCATCTCTTCAGGGACCAGTGAGAAGAGGTATAGTTAGGTAAAATAAATTTCACACCTGTGCAGGTAGACGATGCATGATAATAATTTTATGAGATTAAATGATCACCTTCAGTCCTATTGTCCAGGTCCCGCATCAACGTAAAGTTTCTCTGTAATTCACATGGTAGGTTTTCAATACCTAGAGGGGAGACAGACATGAGGATGAGGGAGACATCCCTGGACTTTAAAAATGTCAAACCTGCAAAAATTACGTTTTAATAATACAGAACAAACAAATCAAATGACTGTGACATGAAAGAGTCACTCACAGTGCCAAAATGTTGCCGCTCTTTGGAGCTTTTAAACCTGTTTTGGTTCATATTTTTTAAGGCATAGTTGTCTGTGCTTCTCAGAAACACACCTATACAAAGTTGTTTTAAAGCCATGAACAAAAAAATATAAATCGATGAATGCCATTTAAGGAAACACAAGGCTATGAAGGGAAAATATAAGATCAATTGTAAAATAATTGTCATCAATTAAATTATAAAATAAAAGTGAATTATTGTAGTGAAATTAAAGACATTAAACTTAAAATAATATATTTTATATATGTATACCACTTATAGGGTCATTTTTAAAAGCAGTGTGAGGAGTTTTTCTAGGCTTCCATCCAACGTATTTTACCCAAGTCTCTGCTGAGTGAACAAGTTAAACATATCATTTTCAGTATAACATTTACGACAAAAAGAAACATCGGCGACCTTCCCCCGGCCCTTGGTAATAATAATATTGTCCGCCCTGTCAAATCAAAGCTTGTGTGCATAACATTACATTATGTGACGCACTTCACACACCCCGCCCCGGCGCGTTCTGGTTAACGTTACGGAAAACGCGCTCACCAACAGGTTGCAATTGCGCGGTGCCTGCGACCTTAACACAAACCAAAATGTTAACCGAAATGGACACACCAACGTTTAATAATGTTGAACATGACTATAACATTTTCAACAAACGTCTTACACTGCGTTAAGTTGCTTCTCACCTAACGTTAGCTGCTAACTGTAAATGTGGTAAAATCAACGGTTACAAGCTGCTAACTTTACGTTAGCTATCTACATACGGTTACCTCTGTTAAATGTTTGGCATTTGTTAAGTTAATAGTCACAATAGCACCTGAGTGAGTATAACTTCATACAGAGAGTTTGCCCAACTTTATTCCACCGAAAGCTATTTCGCGATGCTAATCAGTTAGCTGGCGACCTAAGAGCTAGTTCTGGCTAACGCACTGTAAAGCTAACGCCACACGGCAGGCAAAAACTCTTCTATGTATCAAAACTAAACCTCAAACAGATGTAAGGTATCCAGAATGTTAATATCAGAACAGTGTGTCCACGATACTCACTGTCAAGGTAATGTTCCAAGTATATTGCCGTCGCCATTTCAGGTTAGCTATTTAGCTTTGCGTTATTCTTGTGTTAGCTCTCAAACTGTTGGCAGGGGGTGGCTTGTTTTATAACCCTCCCTTGCCCGTCGGTCAGTGGCTTGGATATCCTTGATAATGCTGCAGTCGTGCGCTTCTCCGGACGATAATGAAACAATTCTCAATACTACAGTTAGGAAAATCAGTTTCCCTCCAGGACGCATGCACTCGGATCCGTACAGGATACAACTTTTCTGCTTGTGAGATTGTGACTCGCATGCGCAGCGGATAGCGGCGTGTCCAACTGTTACAAGTCGCATACTGCATAAATCAAATAAAACCGATCTCAAATGAATACATTTACCTATTTCACTAGGTACTGACGTCAATACATAATTTTCGCTATTGATCTTCATTGAGCACTTTATTACATCTTGTTCACTTGATTCAACTCAACACATTTAACGTTACGCCTCTTTACTCAGCTGCGAAAAACATGTAGCTGCAGGGAAAGATAACCAAAAGGCCTTTAGCTGCATTCGCAATCCCAAAACAAATTTATGTTAATTATTTGATGCGGTCTATTCTCTTAAGGTATAAACCATGTTGGACACAGATATTTACACAAACATGGCACACCATGTGAGCTCAAATGGAAGACGAGTTCAGGTCATTCGCATCTCCGTTGTCATGCCTAAATTTGGAGTGCACGCGTATTCTGACCTTTAAGGTAAATGCATTGAAACGTCCGGTTTTCAAAATAATTTTACGCCAACCATTACATCAAATACATGGAAATAAGAGTAATTTTAATATTATTAAGAAGTATAAAACATGCAACCCGTGTTCCTTGAAAGTAAAAAAGAAAAATCAACTAAAATGTTAGGGGCATTACTTTATTCTTTGATTTTGGGCTGCTGGAATAATATTAAATAATTCCTGACAACAATTCATACACTTGAGTTCAGGATCACTCTAACTACATCAACTCTAACTATATCAATTAAGACATTTTGTAAAGTAATGTCTTAATTGATACAACAATGCCAGTTCAGGGAGAGCCCAAATGATGGAGTCCATTACAATTAAACCAAACAACCTTTCACCCCCTAATTCCAATGCTAATAAGCAATAAAGCAGATCCATAATAAGCTCAAGAGACTTAGACAAATGAAAGATGAAATTAGTACTTCTTAGACTACATGCACAAATACTATCAACTAATTTTATGGTGTAGTTTTTGAATAATCCAATGTCAGAGTCCCTTACAGAGAACAAGAATAAGCCTTTCAGTCAAACTTTGATGCAGGAAAAAAAATATTTCTTCCATACGTAGTTTAAGACACTTTATATTGTTTATCATTTATATTGCGGGACTTAGTACTTCTTAGACTACATGGACAAATACTATGAGCTACTTTTACTGGTTCTTGAGTACTACACCGTCAAAGCTAACTACAGATTAGGCAAAACACCTTCAGACTTGAATATGTTTCAATGTGGGTTTGATGCACTGCAGTATAATTTTCTTTCATGTTTGTCTAACCCTTTTGTTACTGCCACAGATCCAGTAGTGTAATGTAATGATGTACCCATGTACTGTACCTGTGTGTAATTTTGAGGCACTTGCACTTTGTACTGTAATAGGAGCTTTAGAGACTGTGACTCCCAAACTGGGAAAGTGGCTTAAGGTATGAACTTTGCTTTCGTAGCACCTGAGCACGGTGCAGGTTAATTTCCTCAGTCACACATGACCTGCTCTTATCGGTCTTTGATGACTACATGTTGCTACTTGTTACTTTGAAGGTGAAGATGAGAGTTACTCTATAGGCTACAATATAGTATAGACTTAAGTAGGTTGTATAGAGAATAACCTATTATAGCTCTAAGATGAAACTGACTGAGGGCGGGACTGAGAGGAAAAAAGTCTTCTACTTCAGGGAGGGCCCACCACCCCTCAAATCATCTAGTGGCTGTCCAGTTTATTGAAATTATTTGATTCAAATCACTCCATTTTTGGGCTGATTAACAGAAAAAATAAAAGATTTTCTTGCAAAGTTTTTTTCCTCCTGGGAGCAGGGAATGGTCCCTGAGAGTTTTAATTTGTTTCCCAAAATAAGAAAATGAAATTGTTGTAAAATAAGCCCATCTGAATTTACCTGTCTTGTTAAATAAATAAGCTATGGCTTAAACTGAACTTAAACTGTTAGAAAATATTATTTCAGTAAGAAAAATTATAGAAAACTAGAGGTTAGAGACATTTCTCATGTTGTCTGTTTTGATTAAACCTCAATGCAGCAGAAGGAACCGTCTTTATCGGGGTTTGTCAGAATTCTCCTCTGTTTCGGTTATGTAAAGTATTATACCCTATCCAAAATTTGTGCTGTCACATTCAATCACTGTTTTACTACATAATGTGTCTTGCTCACCGTCCTTTTGAATGGACAAGCAAATTAACTGCTTACATCGTAAATAAAAAAGACTACTGCACAACAATAAACAAAAGGTTTGAATTCTTGAAGCCTACAGCCGTTTAGTGGTGTTGTAATAGAAGTCTTTAAAAGCTCCAGTAAGACGTATTTGTGAAATTAACTGTGAATCAAATGACTATTTACTAATGTGAAGAACCTGCTAGTGCTGCCATTCTCGGAGGATCAACAGTCTCTATAATCTTTCATTTTTCAGAAGGTTTATGCAGGTGGATGGAGACTAGGTTGCGGCTCCACCACATGCTAGAACTTGTATGTCTTAAGAGGCAGAAAATAGTGTGTTAAACCCTGACCTAAAGTAATTTCAAGGTAAAATGTAGGAAATTCATTAAATTGATAATGGGCTACAGTAAAAATGCTTGATTTGTAATCTGTAGGCCTATATGGAGTTAACCTGAACTCAAATGTACAGAATGAGTCGTTGTCAGAATTGATTTAGTTAATGTTTTTCCACTGATTGCAACCTAATGCTGAACAGGATTCCATTTAAAGTTTCAGCAAAATCTTTAAGGAAAATATTTTATGTCTGTTTATATTTAAGGAAAATATAAATATGTTATAATGTAATTTTGTCAAAAAAATACATTTTAACCACTGCACATAAATAGCTAAATAGCTAACCTTCCTTTTTGGACTCTCCAAACACCTCTACCGTAACAGCAGGAATAGCCGCGCATGAAAAATCCCGACGGCTCCCTTCACCCACCGGATGGGAACATGACGCTTTCCAACGCTGTCAGCTGATAGGTTACGTCATTCAAAACATCCTCCTTTTCCAAAGAGGCTGAAAGTTCGCGAAGATGCTCCGTAGGCGGGGCTAACGCCATCCGAGAACATAACGGCTGTCCCTATGGGCTGTCCACAGGCTGTGGCTGCTCGGCTTGTTGGTCAGGCTTTTTGAGTCCAAGGAGGACATCAACTTTTTTGTGCATCTCGCTTCCATGTTTTCTTTATTCACGAAATACCTCATCTGTTCTGAAACCATCCAAAAAACCTAAGTAAGTTGTCAAATTACACAGTGCCTTCACTAATTAAGGAACTGTTATCCTCGGTTATACGGACCAGCTTATTGTTTTAGCTGTATATGAACACTATGAACTAGTAGGTCAGCTCGCTTTGACCGTGTGTAATCAAACAACGGTCGTTAACGCTAACTGTTAGCGCAGTTAACTTCCATTGCTTTTCTTGTCAGAGAGGAAACACAAAAGCCAAACTTATGAGTTGTTTCAAGTGACAACGGGTTTGCTTAAGTTACATCACAGTACAGGCCACTTTCTCTCCATGCAGCTTGTAACGTTATGGATACTAAATGAGGATGACATATGCACAACTGGCCTGTTATTTGAATCTGTTACCTTAGGTTAGCTAGCTAACATGTTGTATAGTGAGAACCAAATAACTGCAGCAGGTCAATAACTGACAGTTAAGTTAATTGATTGATGTGTGGAAGTCCTGGCGCTGACAAATAGCTAACGTTAGCTCCGACTAATGTTGTAATTAATAATCAAAACTGCTCAAACGTGTCTGTTCATGGGCTCATTAAGTTGCAAAGTCATATCTCGTGATAAACTGTCGTGGTGGCTTTTTAAAATTATTTTAAACTGTAAATCAGTAAACCCGGTCATCTCCAAAGAAGATAACTGTGCTCACGTTGTATAGCTTTTCTACTGTGTTGTGAAAATGACATTGTTGACTCGTGCTAATGGTCACGAGGTTTGTTTGGCTCTGCCACACCTTGTCACCGCCCCATTGGTTTGTCATTACTAACAGATGTCTGTATGTTATTGTTGTAGGTGTTGCCTCTAAGATGGCTATGGTAAAGAGTGGTTGGCTCCATCGACAAAGTGAGTAGCCAAACCTAATTGTAACAGCATTTAATAAGTATTACCTAAAATACAGGTGTTGTGACATTTGATATATCATGTACAAATAAATGCAGTTTGACTGTAGCATATTTCCTTAAAGGTACCATACTGCGTCGGTGGAAAAGAAACTGGTTTGACTTGTGGTCTGACGGACGACTTGTCTTCTATAATGATCAACAACGGCGTGACATGGAGGATGACATCCATATGAGGGTCGACTGCATTAACATCCGCAACTCTGGTGCATGCCAAGGTACTCTATTGCATGAGGATGCCATGCTCACACTTACAGTATTAATCAACTTTTATTTGATCCTATTTTTTATTTAAATGTGTCACCTCTCTAATTGTGCTGCTGTATTGCTTCTCAGAGCTGAACCCACCAGAGGGGAAGATGCGTGATGCCTTGCTCCAGATAGTGTGCAGAGATGGACGGGTCATCAGCCTGTGTGCAGACAGTGCAGATGATGCTCTGTAAGACGCATACATGCGGTGTCATTATATCAATTTCATCAAGTATTTTGGCCTTCAGGATGAAATGGTTCCTACTTTGTGTTGCAGGGCATGGACCATGGCACTTCAGGATGCAAGAATTAATACAGTGAGTTTCTGCTATAGTTCAGTTACTATAGTTTTGATTTGTTTTCCAAAATAACAATAGGAAATTGTTGTAAAATCATCCTATCAACCTTTATCTGTCTCATTAAATAATTAAGCTGTGAAAATATTTTGAAAGAAAAATAACATAAGACTGGAGGTAGGTCAGAGACATTTATCAAGTCCTCTGTGATGGTAACCTCAATGCAGGAACCATCTTTATGGAGGTTTGTCAGAATGCTCCTGTGTTTCCATTATTCCAAACGTCATGCAGCTCAGTTGTGTTGTTTGAAGCTCTCAGGTGAGGTAGCCTAATTTGTGTTTTTTCTTTCGCCTTTGTTGTTTTTTTAGGTTGTCGCTGCTCCTCAGATCGGCTTTGCACAGGAAGTGATAGCGTCTGCTCCTCCTCCCTACTCAGAATATGCTCCCCCACCTCAGGTAAGAGGCATAAAAAGTATGCATTCGACACAAAGTTTTTGTTTAACATTGATTTATATATATGTTTTTAAAGCTATCTGCATGTACCTATGCATTTCAGGATTGAATTTTCTTTTCCTCAATAAATTGGTCAAACTCAGTTCTGTAAATCTCTGAAAATGATTGTTTCCAGTGTTTTACGGCATAAACTGCACATATTTGATCAGGATATGTACACTATGATTATACTGCATCCATAATTTGCACTGTATTTCACTGTATATTTTATACTGCATATATTTGCTTGGTTTGACATAATTCTTTTATAGGGAAAAGTTAGCTAATAAGCTAAGTAAAACCAAAATTTAAAAAATAAGACTGCATAGCAACAAACAAAGTTGGACCATACTACTATCTAGTGGTGTAGTAATGGAAGCTTGCTAGTGCCGGCATCCTTCGGAGGATCAACAGTCTGTATAGCCTTTCTGTCTTTTGTTTTTCAGCAGGTGTATGCCCCAGGCCCATATGGAGACTATGTTGCACCTCCACCACATGCTACACAGATTGTATACTCTGCTGATGGGCAGCCCTACGCTGTAGCTTACCCTTATCAGTACCAAGGTAAATAAATGCACATTTCAAACCTCATTTCATTTGTATGAGCTCCTTTGGCTCTGATGCAGCTGCTTCTCTGAGTATGTACTCACTACTCTGTGTGCTGGAGCAATCTCCCGCCCACAGTACTAGCTGATTGGTCACAAGTAATTCATAGTTTTCACGTGACGTCACATTCCAAGGAAAACGCTCCCTTGGAGGGCAAAATAAACGTTAATTTCCGCTGCCTGCCAACCAAAATGCAAGTGATATACTGTTACTTTGAGTTTGTAACTTTTTGCCAAAATGCTGGATGGTTGTTGTGCTTTCGGATTTACTGATGGAGGAGGAGAAAAGCCTGGGCTGTGTTAGGTGAGGGATTCCCCAGAAGGTATAAGTAGCGGCGGCAGGGACCTGTCGGCTTATACAGTAAGACAATAATAATCAAACACAGCCTACAGTATAGAGAACACATATATACGCACTATGAACAAAACAGTTGACCGTAACTACGCCCGTTACTGTAAGTAAGTGCAGCAAAAACAACAATACAAGTAAAATTCTGATACTGCATTAGTACAACAAACAGAAGTCGCACCAAGCAGTATTTAATCTGCTCTGTCTCATCTATCGCAGCTGTGTTTTGGTTTTACACAAGCACATGTGCTAGCTCGGCTAATAGCTAGTTACAAACTACATCTGGTTTAAAAATCTGGCTAAATCTGGTTGTAGCCTGTTTAGCCGAGTTGCTACGTGCCTTAAAATTTAGCAACTCCTTGCAAACTCAGCTGCTTGTCGAGAGAGAGAAGAGCTGGGCGCTGAGTGCTTTTTATCGTTTATGATAATTTATCACTCACAGTTAACAATTCCATCTCTGGGATGGAATAACAACTTTAATCTTGTTATTTTCAACAAAATTTTGTGTTGGAGTTTGTGCTATTCAACATTTTGACACCAAGATTAAAAATTTTACAGCAAATGTTGGTTACTTATGATTGGTATCGGCCCAAAACAAACCATATCGGTCGATCGCTAGGCAGTACTGAATTTAATGGCAATCTACCCAGTAGCTGTTGAGACATTTCAGTCTAGGACCACAGTGGTGGACCGACTGACAGACAGATGTTGCCATGAACGTAAACTGATGATGCTAAAACTAAAAAAAAATGCTGAGAGGAGAGCAGGTAATTAATTTAAGCAAGTTTAAATGGCATAATTGCAAACTTAAATAAGACATCGTGCTGCTGCTGTTTTCTAGGTGGGTACCCTGCCCCTGGAGTGAACCATGTTGTTATTCGGGAGCGCCAGCGTGACGACGGAGGAGACGTGGCTTTGGGCATGCTTGCTGGAGCAGCCACTGGTTTGGCACTTGGCTCTCTATTCTCTGTCTTCTAGTGTCTCAATTAATGCACATGTAGTAGCACACGGTCCCCCCATATTTGTAGCATCTGGCTTCTTCTCTGTGCCATCACATGAGTTGGAGTAAAATGTGTCTGTTGGGCTACTTCTATCTATGAAGCATGATTGTGATGGGCAGCGAATTACTCCGTATGCGTCCTATATATATATATACATATATATACAGTAAATACTGTTAGCACTTTCTCATATGCCCTGTGTGGCAGTTTCCCACCCCTTTGCGTTGTGTGAATATGAATGTTCTTAACCAAAAAGTACAACAATTACTCACTTTTAAGAGTTATTTAAAAACAGGAAACTTCTTACTCCTTATGTACATTTCAGGTCCTCTGACTGTTTCTCAAGTTTCATGGAGCACATTTGTCCTTTATATTTGCAGAAGTACCTTAATAGCCATGAATTGGTGTTTATGTTTTTTTTTTGTTTTTTTTTTTTACAGGTTTTGTGTTTATCTTTGTGTACTGTATGTTTACTTTACATGTATGACTTGTCTGTTGTGGTTGTGAATATTATGCAGTGTTTCCTCAGCTGTGGAGGCCGGCTGAGATGAGTGGAAAGAGGAGAACACACACACACACACACACACACAAAGCAATAATCACTTGCATTGTATCATTTTGAGGTACCTATTTGGTGAAATCTGGTTGTGATGGATGCCTAATGTCATCGCCACAAATAAGTCTACGGTTTAGGAAACAATGGCATTTACACAATGTGCTTTGAAGTGAAAAGGGACGTCAGTCATTATATATGGTAATTCATTTCGTTGGCAGCTGTCAATTCATACAATTTTCAATAGTGTGTCTGAATCAATATTTTAGTTTTCATTTCAGAAGGCTTGTGCCCCATTCAGAAATACCAATCAGGCTGATCTGCCTCTTGGAGATTTAGTTATATTTCATTTGGACTTTTCACTCCAAGCTACTTGCACATTGTCAGATTTTTTCCATTATTCGTGTTAATTATGACAACCTTTATTCACTTTGAATGAGCAACTTCCGCTCAATAGAAAACCTTTTTGGTCACCTTTTCAAAGATACTGCATATCTCATATAATTAATGATACTAACAGAAGATGTGAAAGACTTCTATTTCCAAATTATTTAAATTTTGCAATTAATAAGCTTGTGCAAGTGTTGTAACATTGATGTCATTTTTCAGGTCTTGCATTGTGCAAAGATGTGAAACGAACCTGTTATATTTCTCTTAATAAATGTACTAATTAAATTATTCCCTGCATTTAAAATAAAAATGACACTTAAGTAAGAGATGTATTTTAACAATGAAATATATTCACAAAGTCAATAAGGACTCCTGTTTTCTTGTTTTTGTGTTGTTTATTGAACCCTGAGACATTTGTTCACAGAACACGTCATGTAGGATACAACAAAAGTGCAAATGACCGCTGTAACAAGTTTTATTTATAAAACCAATAAGTCACCTCTGCACACCCTGACAAAACACCCACATAAAGACAGATTTCAAACCATACTGTCAGGATCATTCAGAATGTACTGTAACAGACTATAGGTTGAAAGTTTAAACTTTAAAAGCGTAGAAAATGTGTGCACAGATGTTTACTGGCCAAACTTAATCAGGATCTATAAATGCTTTTTAAAGCATTATTGCACAATATTTAATATTTCTGTTTAAGCTAGTAATTACAACTTTATATGTAGTGAAATACAAATAACCAGTATAAGGTTGTCTACATGAGAAGAGAGTGAACATTCATACATTTTATAAAATAAATTCCCATTTATAAAAGCCCATCCCTGAAACTGATCCCTTAGACTACATCAAGAGAGGTATGTTGTGTTGAAAATGTGCATTTACTCCCTGTAGCGTCACCACCAGCAAAATAAAACCAATAAGGAGAAGAAATACGAAACCTTACAAATGTGTAGATGTAAACACAAGCCTCAGTCGAATAATAAATTAGCGGTAAAACAGTGCTGATTACTGATTGATTAGTTGATTGAAAGAAAAAGTTGTCAATTAATATTTTGATCATAAATTAATTATTTTAGTCAATTCTCCAGTAAATATTAGCTTCACATATTTAGGTAATATTTGCTTTTTTGATCAGACTGAGAAAGTAAGAACTTTGGGCTCCGCTAACCAGTGACGGATATTTCCCACCATTTTAAACACTTTACAGACCAACACATTAATCAAATAATCGATAGCATGACTGACAGTGAAAATAATTGTTAGTTGCAGTCCTGTTAATGAGTAGAGTTTGAGTATTATTAGCCCTCTTGACCGAAATCTTGAGTAAACTTCTTCAGCTTCTCCAAGTCTTCCTCATTCACCGTCGGCTTGGTGCTTGTCAGTGACCTCAGCATGTCAGCCTGCACAGGAAATAACAGAGAGGTCAAAATAAATGCTGATCACTGCAGCCATAAACGCTGGTCGACAGATTACATTTTGTGTTTTTGTTCAGTCTTTTCTCACCATGCACACGACCGACTCTAGAAGTTTCTCCCCAGGAACGTCCATCCACGTCATCTTTATGGCGTTGGGTTCACCCGGCGAACACGGGGTCAGGAGGTCTTCCACCTCAACGCCGGGGTTCTTCCATGATGACCCACGAACCTTAAGTAATGTGCGTTTGTGTGTGGATAGACAGAGGTAAGGACACAAAGAAAAATGATAAACTAGGTAGTTCATTATGAACATGAACATTCTGTAGTGTAGTTACAGTGTAGGTGCACAGACAGGTTTAGGTTGAGAATGAGAAACTATTTGAACTATTTTTAAATTAAAATGTCTGTTAGTGTATCCCAGTGTTAAGGCAGTGCAGTGACTGTTCCACTTGTGTGCATAAAAGTTAATGTTTATTATCTTGTTACAATTTAGAACATCATTTTATCGTAAATATTGAAAGTAGTATTGAAGTACAGTAGTTCAGTCTAATGAAAAACCTTAAATGGTACAAAATTAAGTAGCAAACTGACAAAGTTATAAACAACGTTTAAACAGACATTTTAACAATTATTCATTATTTCACTGTAGGATCAACTGATAACTAACTGGTCTGTCCTCCTTGTCATTGTAGAAATAAAGCTTCTGAGGATGTTTTAACACAGGCTGTTCCAAGGTGTTTACAAATTGGGACAACTGCGGAAATTTGGTTTTGCATTGCTGAATAACCAAAGAAGGTAAGGACAAAGTTTAGGTCAGCAAAACTGTGAAACAATGTAAATTTCAGAGATATTTTCAGGGATCAAGTTACGAGACAACTTTTCAGTTATTCTGAAGCAATGATAGTAAATGAATCCTTAAAAGTTGGTGGAGAAACAAATTCCTGCAGATGTCTCAATTTGTAAACACCTTGATACAGCCTGTGTTAAAACACCCCCAGAGCTTTATTTGTACAATAATGCAAGTAAAAAGGCAAATTAATGGAGGAAGTGTCCCAATGTGAAAGAAAGTTGGAACAGCCTGTGTTAATACACCTTTAGAAGCTTTGTTAAGTTTGTATCTCTGAAAACTTTATGTTATGCTGACAAACATTTTTTTGGTGGCAGTTTTCTGCTTAGTTTTGTACCATTTCAGTTTTTCACTGGACTTGAACTACTTATATTTCAATAAAAACTAGAAAATTTGGGGCGCCCGGTATTGTCATCTGTCTTATTTTGGAAAAATATATTCCTGCTGATTTCCTGAAAGGCTTGTATCACTTTGAAATAGGACAACTTAGATGTCAACTGTTACTGTGACTGTGTGTGTACCTTTTTGAAGTGAGTGGCTGACTGAACCTTCCTCACAGGCTGCATGAGGGCATCCCTAACGATAACACTGATGTCCGCCCCGGAGTAGCCCTCTGTCTTCTTGCCCAGAGTGATGAAGTCCGCCTCTGTCAGTTCGCTGGGGGTGGAGCCAAGATGCAGTTTGAACATGAAGGAGCGTGCGTGCTCCTCGGGCAGAGGAATGTAGATTCTCTTTTCAAACCTAAGACAGACAAGAGAGTCAATCAGCCATTATGAAGCATTTAACCTCTAAAATCCTGGTTGTTTTTCCCTTCGATTTTCTCTTCGAAGCCGAAATATTTTCTAAGCACTTTGCTCTTTTCCAGCAGCATGAGATAAGTGAACATCTGAAGACACTTGAGTTGTTGTTAAAAGACACTGTGAGCGTATGTAACATGACAGGTATGACTAAAACTAATTTAAGACCACATCTGAGGGGTCTACTCAATAAGGAAGTTGTAAAGAAAACTATCAAAGGCTACACTCTAGAAGTACAAAAATAGTGTACTTTAGTTCATTCCCAGTTTGAGTTCCAGTACATCACAACTGTGATGCATACTTAATTATCTCTGAAAAAAAATAGTAGTCTACAGCCATGCTAGCAGCTCGATGAGGCTGTCTTAGACACAGTGGTGCTGTGAGCTAAATGCTAACGTCAGCACTAGAGTCCGACCAACTGATATGAGCTAAGCGCAGATAAATCGGTATCAGTGTTTAAAACAGGCAATAAATGAAAATTAAAAAGAAAAAAACAGAGAAACAGATCCTTCAGTCATATTGTGAGTGTTGTTGTTGCACAGTTTGTCCACCAGAGGGCACTCTCAACTCTCTGCAACTCCCCTATTGACAACACACTTGAGCTGACATAAGTGCTTTCGAGATGACTGTGGCTGACTTTCGCTGACCGGATAGTCAAACGTGAGCTGCAGGCGACTGCAGGGCCGGGGTATAAAAACACTGCCGTGAAGTCGAACACCTTCTACCTGCATGAGTTGCTGTGTGTTAAGAATAATGACTGATCTTGCAGCATTTGTCAGATAAGGCAAAATGTGGTTTCAACTTTGTGCAGCCAGTGAAAAGCAACTGCAGTCGCCAGACTTAGACAACTGGAGCTGCCTTGTTCCTGCGAGGTTTTAAAGTCATGTGACATGGTGAAGTTTTGAAGAATTGGTAACAGTTTTAAAAATCTCATATCGGTCGAGCTCTACTCTGCATGTTAACATGCTCACAATGACAATGCTAACATGTTGATGTCTAGCAAGTAACTTTCACCGTGTTTACCATCTTAGCTTTGCGGAACATTAGTACAAGTAAGTTAAACTAACCGTCTCCTGATTGCTGAGTCCAGTGTCCAAGGTATATTTGTGGCTCCCAGAACCAGGATTCCATCATTGTCATTCCCAACACCTGAGAGGAAAAGGATATCCCTCACACTTCATGAACAACACACGGCTATTCAAATTTTGACTCAGATTTTCAGGTTATCTCTCCTTGCTCACCCTGCATCTGGACGAGGAACTCAGTCTTGATTCTACGCGCTGCTTCACTCTCGTTCTCGCTCCTGGAGCCGCAGAGGGAGTCGATCTCGTCGATGAAAATGATGGAAGGCTTGTGTTCTCGGGCTAAAGTGAACAGGCTCTTCACCAACCTGGAGGGAGTCAGAGGGAAGAGAAAAAACTACCTGTTTAGTGTCCATTGATCATATTCCCAGTTTTATCATCATGGAAAGAACCTTGGTCTCACTTCTCGCTTTCCCCCAGCCACTTGGACACGAGGTCGGAGGAAGAGATGGAGAAGAAGGTGGAGTTGTTTGCTTCTGTGGCTACTGCCTTGGCCAGGTAGGATTTCCCTGTTCCTGGTGGGCCAAACAGAAGGATCCCCCGCCAAGGAGTTCGCTTTCCTATACAAACAGATGCCATATTATTAAATACTGTTCATTTTCAGGATGTTTGAAGTTGTAGCTCTTTTTTTCAGTACCTGTGAACAGATGAGGGAATTTGATGGGCAGGATCACAGCTTCTTTTAAGGCTTCTTTGGCCCCCTCAAGTCCAGCTACATCGTTCCACTTAATGTTCGGCTTTTCCATGACAATGGCACCTGTAGAAGAAACCGGTTTGATTGGCACTTTATAGATTGAAGCATTCCTTATTTTCTGAATTGTCAGACAATAAAAATGATGTTTTGCCCGTAATATTTTACTGCTGCATCATGTCAGTCACCTGAAAGTTGATTTTCAAACTTCTTTTTCTCTGCATCATCGCCACTTTCATTCCTGAAATTGAATGACAACAGACCACATCGTGATTCACTGACACTGCATTGAACAGTGATTTATGCTTTTAAGGGCTATGCAGCAACTTGATTTTACAGATCCCAGATTTTTCTAATAATTTCCAAGAAAGAAAGAGACAAGAATAGAAAGAGCAAATTCTTAGGGCAGTTCCTGAAAAAGATTAATAATAGAGAAAATGGAGACCCCGTTCATTCAACATTCGGTCAACATGCAAAAATGTTGATTCTATTTGGGACGCAAACATTTAAACAACTCTTCAGTTTAGCGTTTCCAATAATAAATGACTATTTATGTGAGTTTAAATTTCGGTCACTCTCACCCTTTGTCATCCGACTGGGACACTTTGACAGGTTTGGCCGGAGGACTCTTCTCCTTCTTTCTCAGATACTCCTTCAGCTGCTCGGCTCTGTCCAGGTAGTCCGCACACTTGGCCCTGATGCTCTGCGCCGCTCGATCACCCTGGGCCTCATCTGCAACACAGTACGCAGCTTAGCTCATGGTGCAGTGTTGAATAGATGGGGCAGTTTAAAGAACAAGCAAATATGGTGAGGAATCATAAGTCCAGCTCCTTACACTTGACAACATGAAGGAAGTATTGCACTGCATGCTGATATAATCGGAGGGCCTCTTCATAGTTTTTGGCTTTGTCCTCCTCTGCAGCTTTGGTGGCCAAATCTATAGCTTTCTGATAACAACAGACAACAAATTCAACAAAGAATTTAGGAAACCACCTTGCACTTTTAACACCCTTTAAAATGATTAGTAACTAATGTGTTTTTATATCATATATGTTTAATAATTAATTTACATATACTTTGTAGTTTGTAGAAATAATACAAATAACTTTTGGGTTGCCAGGTTGTGAAAAATCTTTTGTCTGCTGTTTATGCTTTCTATTTAATAGTGATCTAATACTGTAAATGTTGGAAAGCTATTAATTAATACTCAGTGGTTTCGTAGAGGGTGCTTTATCAGGAAGTAGCAGTAAAAGGGCAGTGGTGGAAAAAGCATTCTGATTTACTAAAATAAAAGTACCAAACGCCGCAAAAATATCCATTTTAAGTAAAAGTCCTCCATTCAAAATCCTCCTTAAATAACGGACGTATTATCAGCAAAATGTACGCAAGTAAAAATAAAGCATAACGCATTATTGTGTATTAGATTGTCATTAATGAGGGATAAATGTAGTATTTTACTATATAGCTGGTGCAGGCAGAGCTAGTTTTAAATACTTTTTATACAGTTAGTTAGTTAAGTCCAGTGGTTCCCAACTTAGAGCTCGTGCCCCCTTCACAAGATAAATTTGAGGGGCTGTGAGATGATTAATGGGAGAGGAAACAAGAAAAAACAAAGTTCTGGTAGGCCTACACAAATTTCTATATATTTTTTAAAACTTTCCTCTAATCTTTGTTTTATAAGTGAAATATTTGCGCTTTGGGTTATTCAAATGAAACAGTCTGAGAAATTAAAAGGGGCAATGATTCTTTGGTGAACCAGCTAACAACTCATCTAAAACATGAGGAACCCCCAGAAAGACTTCTTTGTGAGGGGTCGCAACCTAAAAAAGCTTGTGCACCACGGGTTTCATTTTAACAATGCAGTGCATTTTGGCTCATCTTATGTTTTTATGGCAAATATAAGTAGGCTGTCAATATAAATGTAGTGTTAAAAACTACAATATGTCGTTCTGAAATGTAGTGAAGTAGAAGCAGAAAGCAGAATAAAATGTAAATAAGCTACTTGAGTACAGAACGAGTACAACAAAGTTTTACTTAAGGAAGAGAAAACATAACGTTACTTGGTTACTTTCCACCACTATAAAAAAGGAAACATCAGCCAAAAGTATTTTTCAAAACCTGGCAACCCACTTGTTATAACTTGTAGCTGATCCATAAGCATTGCTAATGTTTTAATAACTAATAATGAAACTATTAGGCTAGTTATTACTTATAAACCAGACTTATGGTACAGACTTTATGTTTAAAAGTACTTTTACACGCTGAATTAGCCATTTAAAGTTACTAAAGCTCGTTCATTTAAAGGCCGAACAATTCTCTTCTGGTGACACACCGCCTTATGTAACCAGGTAGCTCAGTAAAAGTTTGTCACTCACCTGTAAATTACCACCAGCCATTAGGTTTTGATATGTCGGTCAATCTTAAGTCTCTTGTTTCAGGTAAAACTGTAGTGCCGCTAACACTTTACCTTTCTTTTAGGCTGTTACTTGTTACTTATATTTCATTATACAGCAATCGCAAAACATCCTCAAAGACGTTCGTCTCTTCCGCATCAACAAGACCTCGACT
>JAPMOB010236714.1:0-41561 GCA_029875015.1 Lepomis gibbosus
TGTGTGTGTGTGTGTGTGTGTGTGTGTGTGTGTGTGTGTGTGTGTGTGTGTGTGTGTGTGTGTGTGTGTGTGTGGTTTCGAGTGCCTTTCTTTCTGTCCCTCATATGTTGCCTAAATGTCTGAAAGCTGTCTACACTGTTTCTTATTATTAATGACTGAAATTTACTTTAATTTTGGAATTTTTGAGTTTTTCTCATAATATTACCCTCTTCCCCTGGCTCCATAATTCATTTATTTTTTATCTACATTGGCCCTAACATGCAGTAATGACAGTGACAGTTAAGCTTTATTCTTTAACTCCATGTTTTCCTGTATATACGTCTCATCATGTGGTGTGAGCACTAAGGTGTAACTGAAATTTATTTATGTGGTTTGCGTGTAAATGAAGGAGGAAGGAGACGTGTGGAGCATAAAGAAAGTAGGTTAAAATGTTTTAACAAAAGACAACAGTTAAAAGCATGTGACTACTTAAAATGACAGAATGGAGGGCTGAGGCGCTGCAATCCTTTGTGTTAAAGGAACTTTTGATTTAGTTAAACAGCTAAAACAAGAACCTTTCACACCCAAACAATAGACTCCTTTTCTGAACATTGCACTCAACAAGTGAGGAACAAATTGTATGTGTGTGTGTGTGTGTGTGTGTGTGTGTGTGTGTGTATACGAGTGTGCACATGTGTGCATGTGACCTACGTCTAACAATCACTCTGACGCATACCATTCTTTCTCTCCTCAAATAAAAACAGAGTAAAAGGAAAAGAGAAATCATCCACTGTTGAAGTAGTTTACGAGATCCTCCTCTCAACAGAAAAAGGACTAAGTATCCATGGGAATCTTAGCACGTTGGGGAGGCCTTTCTCCCTTCCTCTCATCCGCTCTCCCCCGCTGCACCCATGGACCAATGCAATTGTTTATTTTCTCCTATTGAGGCTGCTCCATTCACTGGCTCTCACATTTACTCTGCTCAATTGGAGTGAGACAGCACTTATTCGGGGAGAGGAATGTAGCGTTCCACTGACAGAGCAGCAAGAATGCAGAAGAAATAATTAAACTTTTTAAAGGAAAAGGTACAGCTGAACGTGAGGGAAAGCAACGTCAAACCTGACAATGCCGAGTGACAGGATTTTCGGCTGTGATGAGTATATCCACACATCACCTTGACACTACAAAGTGAATGAGTGTTTGAATAACACACAATGCTAGAAAGTGGAGCAGGGATTCTATAAGGAGGTCATTCATTCGCCCCGCTTTCTTAACTGAAACTCTCCGCAGAACAATAAAGCGTTCTCTGGCCTCTTGTAAGATGTGGCCTGTCCTCCAACCTCACACTTCCCGGGTCCAGGCACAATAGCCTTGAGCTGATCCAGCAAGTTCATTTCTCCTGGGGTGTATTCTGTCTTGACGAGGTTGTCGTAACTTTCCTTCTCTGTAACAATGGCCATGGCCGCCAAACCCTTCTCTGTCCTGTCAATCTCTGCCATCTTCTACCGGGGCTGAGCTGGGGTTAATGCTTCATTAAGCAAAATCTGATGAATAAATTTACATCTGAGGCAGAGAGTCCGGTCACTCCATCCAGACTGACACCTGCGCCGTACAGAGCTGCTGATGCAGAGCCTAGCAGTGTCAAGCGGTTTCAGATTGCTTCAACTTGGTTTCAGGTTTCACATATCGCAGTCATAAAGAAAAACAACTTTATCTGTACTTGCATTGTCGCTAACATCTTCTGCTGCCCAGACACACATTTTATCGAAACTACAAATGTCTACTGCGGGTGATGTGTTTGCTTTCTTTATCCTTTTCTGGTTTTAACTACCCGGCAGTGAGGTGGCAGTCAGGTCAAGTCAGTTTCATTTGCACAAAATACAGATCTGCCAGAGGGTTTTATAGTATGTATCTGTACAGCATATGACAATGCTTTTACCCTGAGTTTGGATAAGGAAATGTTCCCCAAAAAACCCTTTAACTGGAAATGTTTGTGGATGTCTCCTTCAGGACGAAGACATGTACTAAATGTTGTGTGTATAGAAAAGACAAAAACAACAATGGTTAAATGACACTTTGAATAAACAGAATGACAATATTAGAAAGATAAATGACAGTTAACTCATTGTGTACAACACAAAGCGGTAAGCTACACTCACAGGCCAGAGAACTGCCTTAATTCTTCGCTGAATGCTTTCAACAAGGTGTTGGAAACATTCCTCAGAGACTTTGGTCCATATTGTCATGATAGCATCACGCAGTTGCTGCAGATTTTTCAGCTGCACATCCATGATGTGAATCTCCCGTTCCACCACATCCCAAAGGTGCTCTGTTGGATTGAGATCTGGTGAAGCCACTGGAGTACAGTGAACTCACTGTCATGTTTAAGGAACAAGTTTAAGATGATTTGAGCTTTGTGACATGGCGCATTATCCTGCTGGAAGTAGCCATCAGAGGATGGGTACACTATGTACATAAAGGGATGGACATGGTCAGCAACAACACTCAGGTAGGCTGTCACGTTCAAGAAAATATCCCCCACTATTACACCACCACCAGCCTGAACCGTTGATACAAGGCAGGATGGATCCATGCTTTCGTGTTGTTTATGCCAAATTTTGACCCTACCATCTGAATGTCGCAGCTGAAATCGAGACTCATCAGACCAGGCAATGTTTTACTAATCTTCTGTTGTCCAGTTTTGGTGAGCCTGTGTGAATTGTAGCCTCAGTTTACTGTTCTTAGCTGACAGGAGTGGCACCTGTTGCGGTCTTCTGCTGCTGTAGCCCATCTCCTTCAAAGTTCAAGGTGTTGTGCGTTCAGAGATGGTATTCTGCATACCTTGGTTGTAATGAGTGGTTATTTGAGTTACTGTTGCCCTTCTGTCATCTTGACCCTGTCTGCTAATTCTCCACACAAGGCTTTTTCATCCACACAACTGCCGCTCCCTGGATATTTTCTCTTTTTCAGACCATTCAATGTAAACCCTAAAGATGGTCTTGCGTGAAAATCACACAAGTTTCTGAAATACCAAAAACCATGCCACATTTAAAGTTACTTAAATCCCCCTTCTTCCCCATTCTGATGCTCTGTTTCAACTTCAGCAAGCTGTCTTGACCACATGCCTAAATGCGTTGAGTTGCTACCATGTGATTGGCTGATTGTGTTAACAAGCAGTTGAACAGGTGTACAATCCTACTGCCTCTACATAAAAAAGCACTACTCTACAAAAAGTCAGTAATAAATTGAACATGTAAGCATTAGTGATCAGTTGAAATTGAGTAAATACAAGGACAGAACACTACACCCCCTTTCTTGTTTCATTAGAGCTGCTCTGTGGCCGAAGGCAAGGAGACTGTAGTTGTTTGACCATGCAATCACTCAAGCTGAAATAGACATTTAACATGGACCCTGGTGGATATTTGCATCATTTATATCTTAAGTTCTTTTAAGTGAAAGCAATTATTGCTGTTTGTAATTTTCTGTGAAGTGTCCTTGTCACTGTGTGTATGTTTTAAATGTGACCCAGGACTGCAGATGAAATGTAGCTTTAAGCTTCTCTGGTGCAATACATCAAATGATAAGACCTGTGTTTAATAGTGTAAATGGTCCCTTACATGTAAAACCAAATAAATAAGCAACCTCACTTTGTAAAACATGCACTTTTATCAGTGCAACCTTGTCATGATGGATGAAATTTAATTTAAACTAACTTTCAATTTTACTTCAGCTTCAACACTAAACAAACACAAGTGCATGTGCTGTAAAGGAGCGTTAAGATAAGAACTGTCAGTGAACAGACCGCATGTAAGAGTATGTGCAATATGTGTCAAATATATAGGAACAAAGCGATTCAAATGCTGTTCAAATGCTGTGTATTTGGATAGACAATGAATAGATAGCGATTGCATGACTCTTTCCTGGTTTTAACAGGATGCATGGTTTCACTAATGAGATGGAAAATTCTCAGCACAGGAAACACTTTGTTTTGCATAAAAGATGAGGTATTTGCTCCAGAACCACAGTCTGTCTGAATTTAGGCAGGAGGTCACAACGTGTAAAACTGAAGTAAATCTCACCTGCCCCCTACTGTTCAGACACATCCAACACACTATGACACAAGAAAAGAAGCTAATTCTCACCAATTGAAGGTAGGAATCTGTCTTCTTCTGCATTTTGAAGACAGATGTGTCAATTAATGTGAGCAAATGTCTACGGAGTAGCCACACACACATAACACACACACAGCGTCAGTTTTGGGGAATGGTTAAGCATTTTCAGTCTTGAAAACAGGGAAATATGAACTCATTTGCATTAGCGAAAGATAACTAGTAGATATGTTTACTCAACTTTCATTTTGAGGAAATTGTTCTTTCACTAGAGTATTTCCATTTTCTGCACATTATAGTCATATTTCATTACAGTCCAAAGGGAAGTATTGTATGTTTTACTCTACTACGTTCATTTGATAACTGTAGTTCATATTAAAAATGCAATTAAAATATAAAAATAAGTTACAATGTTCTGTTATCTGTCACAATAAGGCTCTATTGATTACTTGGTGAAATTCACATGCTATGTAGCACTATGTAATATAAGCCTCACATTTACCAGCTGCAACATTAAAGCTCATTAGGCATCTTATTTCAGTAGCATTTTTTGTTATTTGTTGAAATTCTCTCATATCCCGCCAACAATCAGTTAATGAAATGAAATCAGGTATCTCTGGCCATGGCAAAACTATAATAAGGCCAAATAAAATGACTGGCTGACCAACTGCCAATGCTATTTTTTCAGTTGGATACTTCTAGCTGTCCCTTGCTAGTTTCCTCAATGTTTCCTACCCCAGCTTTAACATGATGTACACTTAATGCATCAATAATTACAATTCAATAATATAAATTACTCTGAAATGGGCCTTTCTGCACAATGAGTACAATACTTTTGTACACTAAGTACATTTTGATGCCATGTACTTGTACAGGCTGAGAACTTAAAATTTTGAATGCATGATTTGCAAAAGAAAGTATTCTTTTACTCAAGTAAAAGATCTGAGCACTTCTCTCACCATTGCCCATTTGGAAATTTACATGTTTTTCTGAAGTATTGTAAAAGATTGTATTATTTATTTTACATCCTGTTGTACCCATTATGTTGCCATGGTGTTTTGTAATATCAGAGCTTCAAAATCCAATTATTTCAAATCAATACAGAAAACAGTTTGTCTGACTCACTAAATTCACACGTGAAAGGACAATGAGAGGAAGTCATTACAGACAGCCAGTGGAAGACCGCCCCGGGAGGTGAGAAGAAGAGAGCTGAAACAGACTCTATTTTTTTCTGTGGTTTTGACAAGTAATATCATTTGGCAGCATGTTGCCATGGTTAGATTAACCACCCTGACGAGCCAACAGCTGCACTGCACCACCTCTGTGATCTCTCAGAATGTACACCTACGACTATGACAGTGCTTATGGCTACTTCAATTACACTGACTACAACTACACTGACTTTCCTAATGGCAGCGAGGAGTGTACCAAGTCTTACCTCCCTGGCTCCAACATCTTCCTGCCCGTACTTTACTTCGTCATCTTTTTCACAGGCTTTTTGGGCAACCTCTTTGTGATCTTAGTTGTGGGAAAGAAAGGGCGGAGAAGTGGGCGTCTTGTGGACACTTTTGTTGTCAACCTGGCCCTTGCTGACTTCATCTTTGTCCTCACACTGCCTCTGTGGGCCATCTCTGCCAGCCAGAATGACAACTGGGACTTTGGGCCAATGAAGGACCAGCTGTGCAAGCTGAGCAGCTACTTCATTGCTGTGAACCGGTTCTCCAACATCTTCTTCCTCACCTGCATGAGTGTTGATCGCTACCTGGCTGTGGTGAAGCTGATGGATTCCAGGTACCTCAGGAGCAGTCAATGCATCCGTGCCACCTGTGCCGCAGTCTGGTTGAGCTCCCTGGTGCTCGGCATCCCATCCCTGGTGAACCGCAGAGTGGAGCAGTTCGATGATGTATGGTACTGCATTGAAGAGAACAACTCACCTTTTTTTCTAGGCCTGAGCTTGACCATGGCGTTGCTGACCTTTATCTGTCCAGTGTTAATCATCGTGCTCTGCTATGGCACCATTGTCATGCATCTCAACAAGCATTGTGTTGCTGCTGCCAATCCTCGAGCTAAAGCCCGCCGCAGGCACTCACTCAAGATGGTCCTCTCCATCATAGTGGCCTTTGTAGTGTCCTGGCTCCCTTTCAACATTTTCAAAGTCATGATAATTGTCTCGCACCTCTCTGGTGTTGATCAGAGTTGTCAGACATGGAAAATAAATGGGCTCCGTGTGTCATGCTGCCTGGCCTTCTTCAACAGCTGCGTGAATCCAGCCATTTACTTTTTCCTGGACCATCACTTCAGACAACGGGCCATGATCCTGTACAAGACCTGCATAGGAAAGCCCAAGATGCTGCAGAGCTTCAACTCTTCAGCTTCATTCACCAATGCTGGCACTTCAGAGAGCTGTGGAACAACTGGTGGGAGAACTCAGCTTCAGAGTTCTATGTAGGAGAAAAGACTCGTATCTCCCTATCTTTGAAGGTAGTGAAGTTATTATTCTATTATATCATCCTGACAACTTGTTATGTTCATCTTGATAGTGAATTTGTGCATATTTCTCTCTGGGTGTTTGAATATTTGAACCAGATCTATCGCTGTCCATCGCTGAGAAACTATTTCTCAATGCAGTGCTGCATATTTTTGTTATATAATGGAATTTTAAGTTGTCATATTTATCCTTCATTCAGACTTTCAACAAATATTGTACATGCTGTTTCTCCTGCTTATAGTATACTATACACTGTAGTACAGTAGTGTTCACATGAGTAAGCATCCAGTCATTTCTTTTGTTTGTACATTTCATCAAGCGTGTCAATTTACAGGTGTTGCATTATTTTGATATGTTGAAGAATCTTATTATGTTTTTATTATCAAATGTTTATTGCATTAATCAAGTTTCATGAAATGTGTATATCGATGTGATAAAGTTGCATTTCTAAAATAAAAGCTGGGGAAAAAATGTGTGTGTAGTGTTTTTTAATTGTTTCTTTGGGGTGATTGCACTTGAACTAAAATAATTATGATGATGAGATATTACTTTTTTTAAATATTTTTTATTATTTAAAAAAAATCTAGTTAATTAAGCATAACAGAATTTAACATCATGAATTCATTGTGTTGCAATATAATAATATACTGGGCACATTTGGCTGTGTGTATTGATTATTAATTAAATTGTGCCACAGTTAATCTGCCATTGGACAGCTGCAGCTCCAAAACAATGAATGTGCATCATGTTTTTAGTTTAAAGATTCAACAATATTTTGATCTTGAAATAATTTTACAAAGAGATGAGGTATTTTGTGTAAGGTTATTATATTATTAACACCATTATTGAACTCACTTGCAATTACTTTAACTGATAAAGCAAGAAAATTATTTTCTATATTTAATGTGAAGAAGCTGTTGTATTAGTGCAATTTTGAATTGTGAAATACAGGAACACTGCTCAATGTATGTTAGCCTATACCAAATAATGTCGGCATTGGCTAATCAAATGATATTCTTTTTTAGAAGTGTGATTACGGTAATGTAATCGTAACAGTGTCAAAATATTTTGAAAGTTTCTTGGTATTTCCAAAAATATATTAAAAGGCAACTTAGCTTATTTATTTTTAACTTATGAAAACACACTGTTCTTAGTGTAAGTACTTAGATCTCATAAATGACACGATCTCCCAGAGTATGTGGCAAGTGAGCTTATAATTGTTCTCATAGTTAAACTATATTAAAATAGGGAAATATTTAAAAGTTAATTAATCATAATGGACAAATGTGTTTTGCATTGCATTCGACTTAGTTATTTAATTTACTGTTATTGGTGTAGAACAGGTTGTTACATTATGCTTGTTCTGGTACTTGAGTACTGATTGTTTGACTGATGTTATTCATCATATTCTTGGCATCACATGCAGTGGCAGTGATTCTAGAAAAGGTTTATTCAAAAAAAAACATTAAACAAAGCTCCCTGGCCTCAACTTACAGTGAGACAGACAAGAAAACAACTTGCAGCTTAGATCTGACATCTGCACTTTTCCCAAGATGTCTTTATAAGAAGTTGTTTCTGTCTTTAGTCACTCTGGCATTGCGGACCTTTCACTGCTAAATGTAGCTTCTGAGAAATCAAAGGTATTCACATGAGTCTTATGGGGAAGTCAGGTATTTGAAAGTTCAAATGTTCATGTGTGCCCACTCGTTTTTCAGTACCATTTGTGTAATGAATCAAATGATTTCAAGACAGACAAAGCCAGGCTAGGTGCCAGGCTGTGGGTGCAGAGAGGTCAGGAATTTCCCCTCTACTGCTTGAAAAACTCTTTTCAAAGACACACACTGACCGGCTTTTCTCACAGCACTGTTTCGACAGTGTCACAAACAACCCTCTTGCATTTGGCATCAAGTATAAAATAAACAGTAGTCATGTAGATGATGAGTATTTCATTGTTGTTACATTGACTGGCAACATCTTGGTATTTTTAAGAATGCACATGAATGCATGAACAGTACAAGATCTACTGCGGCGTGGTCGGCAAAGAAAAACTATTTTAAGGTGCTCATAACTGCTGCACACTCATAACTGTGATGCATTTATTTCAACCTGAAATGATTGACGTTTCAGAAAACAGCTTTCATCAGGGTAAAGAAATAAATGCATCAGAGTTACGTGTGTGTGGCTTTCCATTCTCCATATTTTTATTTTACCAATTAGATAACATTTTATGTTTCATACTTTATTGCATTGTATTCATGACAAAAGTGTGCTTTATTGTCACTGTACAGTTGAACATGGTAACGGATTCCACTTTTAACCTGGGAACAGAGTCGTTACAAGCTTCACATTCACCCACTCACACTGATGGCAGGGGAACTGTGCTGCCAGACGCTGGTTGCTCTGAGGTTTAGTGAATTGCTCAAGGTCATGTCTTACTCACACAGGAGCCAGGGTTACAAACCACTAACCCTCCGATTACAGGGATGGACAAAATTTCACAAATATAATATATGCAAATCAATTTTTGTATTCATGCATCAATTATTTTAAATATTGATTTTATTTAAATATGTAACATTGCCAGGTTTTATCTATAAGTTCAGAGAAGAGGTTCCTGTTGATGTGAATGTTAAAGGTGAAGTGGAATTGAAAAAAACTGTGGAAAGCACATGTTGTTTATGCTTAGTGAACATGCCTACTTAAAATAAAGGAACTGTAAATCTAAACTGACTGAACAGTTTTAAATATAGAATTTATATACTATACATATTATTATACTATACTATTTGGTACTTTCTGTACATTCGTTTGTTAAAATAAAAATAAATTTTTGAATGTAAGCAACACATAGTTAGGAGGTTGCTAAGAATAAAAATCTTTAAGTGAATTTAATAACCGTTTTCCTGCCAGCCTGGTACACACAAACTGAGAGGTGCACTGGTGGAGAGGATTCTCAATTCTTATCAGTAATTTCCAGTGGGTGAGCTGGCATTCAGTTTCTGTTACTGGTAATGGTGAGACTACAAACGCTTGGTGTTCGCACTTGAATATTTCAGCCTTCTTTTATGTGGTTGCCAGCGTCTCATTACCAAACTCAGATTTGCTGAACTAAATAAGTCATGCTCGTCGATAAGTGAACTTGACTTGAACTTTGAAAATTAGTTTTCTAACTATATTGATGGGTAAGTTAAATTGCTGTAAAATATAAAATCCTACTTGTTCAGCTGGAGGTAGGAGATATATGGATGTTTAACTGATTTAGTGACATCAAGAAACAACATACTATTCCTCTTATAAATTAAAAATTGAATTCATAAGCAAAAAAAATCCCCTCATACTCAATTTAACACATTGAGCCGTTTTGATGCTACAGTGGACCACTGTGAGTCTTTTCTAAAATTCTTTGTTGAAAAGATTTTTGCACTTCTATCTTCTGTAACCACATCCTGGATCACATCCTGGATCAGTTTGAGTCAAGATCAATCTTCTCTACATCCGAGGTGGTTCATCATCTGCAGCCCACAAATTGTCCCTCAGACAGCATTCCTGCTCGTCTGTTTAGGGAAGTCTTTGACACCGCTGGACCAGGTATCTTGTCTCTGATAAATGCTTGCCTTGTCTCTCGTTATGCTCCAGCTGCCTTTAAAAATGCTGTTGTGCAGCCCCTGTTTAAAAAAGGAAAATTTCAACGCCTCTGTTATTTCTTACTTCAGGTCAATCTCTGTCCTTCTTATCTAATGTCCTGGAGAAAGTAGTTTTTACCCAGCTGCAAACATTTTTAATTAACCAGAATGATTATGAAAAGTTCCAGCCCTGTTTCAAGCTCCATCATAGCACTGAAACTGCAAGAGTCATCCATTTTTCAGAAGCATGAGGTCCCTTTTCACTGTTTTGCAGACAATATACAAATCTATTTGCCCTTTACTTTAACAACAAAGGGTTTTCATCAACCCCTGATTGACGGTCTAAATGACATCAAAACATGGATGAACTTAAACTTCCTCAACCTAAACGAAAACAAGACCGATGTCATAATGTTTGGACACCCTGAACTGCTTGATGTAGGCACTCTTGGCCCTTTAGCTTCTAATAATCGCTCAACTGGGATAAAATTTGATAAACAGATTTCTTTTACTGTTAGATTGTGCTTCTTCCAGTTGAGAACTATAGCCAAGGTCAAGGCCTATCTCCCTCCTAAAGATTTACAGAGGGTGATTAATGCAGTGGATGTACCTAGAAGAAAGCTCCAAACCAGAGGTGATCAAGCCTTTGGTGTGGCTGCCCCTAATCTGTGAGACAACCATATCAGAACCGCCCCAACTCCCAAACACTTTAAAACACTTTTAAAAACACATCTCTTTGCTTTGGTTTTTCCTTCGACTTAAGAAAGTTCTTATGCTAGTCTATTTAATCATCACTATATGTCACATTGCCTATGATATACTGTATATTCTAATTGCAATTGATATTGATACAGGCGTAGTACTTGGACTGGTATGACCATAGCTAATTGTGACTAATGCTAGCTAACATTAGCACTTTAGATATTGTTGTGTGGCTAACTTCATTATTTACGTGTGCTACGATAACATTACATTGTATTAATTAATCGTCACTTATTTTGTTGTTATAGTGCCATGATAAGGTACAGTTACAGCTGGTGATTCTTAAACCAAGTAAAAATTAGTTAGTGAAAGCTTCTCCCTGCACAACTAATAATCTACCATATTCATATTTTTAATCTTTTTCCGCAGTACAAATATCACTTACCCAATGTTTAGATTATATAAACACAAAAGTGCACACAAATAATGGTGTCACATTAGAGATATGTGAGTTGTTTCATTATTGCCCAGCTGTACAGCTGCATTGAACGTACAGACGAGCACAGTTGTGGCATATTTTTACATTTCACAGTATAACCACCAGCATGCAGAACGTTCACACAGAGATGATGCCAACGCTGCAACTGTCAGATCACATGATTTGCTGTGGTTTCCTTGTTCCTTAAAATTCAGATCAAGTCTTCAAAAGCTACGCTTATTCTGTACAAAATCAGCTTACTGAAAAAAGGTTGTGTCATATATTTAATAAGGATACATCATTTCTACCTGTCCTGTGAGCAAACCTGAGATCTGTGATTGAACAGATGACTTCTTTTCTAGTGACAGAAGGCATGACTGTACTGGACCTTCCACATCAAATGTCATCCAAGGTGAAATGTGGTTTCAATAATGAACATAGTTTTTCCCAAGTAAAGATCTTCTTACAGTTTAAACGTGTCAAAGAATCACAGTTTCATATGTATTTAAAAGAACTAACCGCCTGGGAAATAAAACCAGACAGTCAGAGAGATGTGGTTTAATGTCATTTCTCACCAGATGCTTTTCAACACCAGGAAGTCGGACAGATGGTGATAAAAAAACAGACATTGTTTACTTTTAGATGAGGAGTTGATCCTCTGCTCATCAAACGAATATTTAAAATGAGACGTGTAAATATGGACAGTCACAGTGTGACTAAACAATGTGTGGTTTTCATTTTTAACATTTTCACATATTATATAGCCTATATGCAAGTTTATAGTAATTTCAATATCAATAATAAATAAGGGCAGTCAATGTATTTTATTTTTGTAAGACTAAGAGTTAAAACATATTTTATCAGAATGTCCTCAAGTATGTTAAATGTACAGGGTGTGCAAAGCAAACATCAAGCAACCCAGCTATGTTTCAGAATGATGAATTATTAATTTACATTAAATTTAGCTGACGCTTTTATCCCAAGCCACTTACAATTGCTATATATATCAGAGGTCACTCTCTCTGGAACAATGAGGGGTTAAATGTCTTACTCAGGGACACAATGGTGGATATGTCACAGTGGGGAATTGAACCCCAGTCCCTCACACCAATGGCACCTGTCTTATGCACTGTGCAATGACCACCCCAGGGCCACAATTAACATATGATTGTGGTTACAAAAGAATATTATCTTGAGATTATACAGTTGGATCCATTATCATTTCAGTGAACAAGCAGGCTACAATTTACTCATGTTATTTAAAATAATTACTTCAAAATGAGCTGCTTTTGTGATGTTTTTAATACTGATCTCTTTAACTTACAGTGGATTGTTTTTGTTATTGTTCATTCTTTGATTTTCTTTACCTGCTGATTCTCAAACGTTTGAGACACCAATAGCTCAGGCACTAATGCCGCATTTGGGCCTAGGATTGGGATTTGGGATTGTGACATAAACACAAGGTAGGCCTACAGTCTACAGGTTGACAGGATTAAAAGGCTGTGTAACACACTGCTGCCGACTAGTGGCTACTCTGCAGTCTGGTGATGCGGCAGCAGAAACTTCTATAATGCTGAGCAGGCTGTGGCTGGAGCAGTCTATGGGCTGGAGTGATTACTGTACTTTGGCTCTTAGGCATCTATCATATTATGTAAAGATATTAAAAGTGGACCGAGTGTTGATCTTTTTCACAGCCTTTTTGTTGTAAGGTTTAGAAATGAAAGTTAGGTTTTAATTTTGAACTTACATTTAAAATTGTGGACTTTTGCCATTAGATTCGTTATGGGTTATTTATTTATATATGTATCTTTTCTTTGACTTTTATAAACACGAGATATATTTTGCCATGTCAGAGAATAATTAAGTGGTTCTGACGTAAAGGTCTGCTGAATAACCGTGAACCGGGGCTTGCTGCCCGTAAACCGCCCACACAGCAGCGCAGAGGTGGATAATCCGTGCGGCGTTCATAAGCCCATTTTATGTCCGTTATTTTTAACAACAATCGTGGTAAGTATAGATTGAAGCCATTTCAAGTGCCACTAAATGACGATAATAGTAAATTGACCCTTTGAAGGATTGTTTTACATGGTGGTTATTGTTTTAATTTAACATTCAAGTGACACACCGGCAGATTTCCCAACACCAAACGAAAAGTTTAGAGAAATACAACTACGACATGACCCTGAAATACTACTTTATTTGTTTCATTTAATAGCTATGTTAAGATAAACTGAACATTTATTGACTTTGATAACATAACTTGGCATGCATTTCCCACGTGTACGTCGCGTGTCTATCTATTTTTATATACAGTCTATGGTCGGAAACGCGGTTACCATGGTAAACACTTGATGTCGTTACCGATCTCGTGTTTTCGACAGCACGTGAAGGCAGCACAGCATTGCTCCACTTTACTGTGCCCAAGAAGTAGCCTCTCCAGTAAAAGTTTGGTTAGGGCAGTAACGCATCTCTTTTAATGTTTGTGCCGTAATGTATCCACTCGTTTAGAGTTCACGTAACCCGAGGATTCTGTGCGGCTTTCTTCAGCTCTTCTGTCAATGTAAATAGAAATAAACTTCCAGCTCAAATCTGGGAGCCTGCGAGCCGAGCCGATGGGGAGCCGAGTGTATGGATACAGACGAGGCACGATGCTAGCGAGCTAACAAGCTACTAAGGTAAGAGCAAAAAGCATTGGCGTTTAAGTTTTGTTTAACAAACTCAATGCGTGTGTATGCAGTTGGTTGTTTATTAATGCCGCTGAGCTCAGAGCTCCTTTGACAATAAGTATTTGGGCGCGGTTAATTACAGGTTTGGAAAAAGATCACAGCCAAAGCGCGTTTTATTTACTTTGACAGACTGTGCAAAGCCGAGGCCCAGCAGCTGTATGAAGATGATTTAGCGAGTGGATAAACCACAAGATAGCGTTTTTATTTACTTATTTGTAATTTGTTTGTTTGTTTTACCTCAGAGAGATTTTTATAACGTTACCTGACACTATTTTGTCTTTTGTTTTGACTTTTATTGTGTAAATCTATTCGCATTCACATAGCTACAGTATTCAGATGTAACGTTACATTGCAGGTGTAGATTTATCACGTCATTATTTTTAAGGAACATCCATTATACATTCCCCCTGTGTTTTAACTTAAACATGGAGTTAAACTGCTGACAGAAGGTTTCTTAGTTATTAAATCTTAAGGCACTGAACTCTTATTTATTAGTCTTTATTTATATAATAAGCCAGGGTTTCATGGACAGTCCCTGGCCTGTTTGTGTATATTTATCAGCTGTTTGTAAAAGAGAACCAAAGTTAATCTGTATAAAGACATCTGACCAGCAGAGAAGTTGAAAGGTTTACAACATCCTCTTTCAGCAGAAATGCAACACATTTTAAAGAAGACTCATCTGAGAGGAACAATGGGATTCAAGTTACAGGGATATTTGAGGCTGTCAGACACCGCTCAGCATTGTTGTATGATGATAGTTTAAAAGTTACAAAATGATGGGAGAGATATTGAAAAGCTACTGATGTTTTTTAACTCTGTCTCTATACATTTGTTTCCTCCAGTGCAGTCATCCCATCAGCTAGATAGTGATTTCTGTGCATTGAAATGTTTCTGCAGCCTACACATTCCTGAGCAGTGACCAGAGGGCAAGAGGACAGAAGTGGCTTAACCCCTGAAACCTCTCTGACCTGCCGGTGGTACAGTCATTACAAAGTGAGCCTGTGCAGCCAAACTTTTTTTCAGACCCCTTTTTGATTGTAAATTGTAACGAGAGAGCCTGACTCTTCCAGGCATACCAAATATGTCAGGTTACATTTTGGAGAAAATATTATAAAATGATGCACAAAGCATGTAGAATATATATCAATTTGATGTAATGATTCAGTCATAAAGAAAGATCTGGGTTTTGTATATTTCACTCCTTGTACAGGATGCAGAATATAAAGTTAAGTACAGACAGTGTGGTACAATCAGATTTTGCCTATTTTAAAGCTCTTTTAAGAGGAGCTTTAGGAATAAATTTCTCTCTCTCTCTCTCTCTCTCTCTCTCTCTCTCTCTCTCTGAAGAAATCTTTGATGTGTTTAAGCCTGTTCACTCCCAGTCACAGTCTGGGGCTTGGCCGCAGATTAGGAGAGATATGATTTGCTGCATGGTGGTGTACAAACGTCTAATTCAGCGATCCACATCAGACACACCACTTCTGCATGCTTGCTCATTTGGGATACGTGTAGTATTTATTTTTCACATCTTCGTTATATTGAATTAGAGCCTTCAGGTGACATGAAGGGTAAAGCTGGCAGAGCGAGGAGGGAGGGAACCCAGCTGCTCTAAGAGTTTCTTTGTTTGCCCTTTAAAGCTTTAAAATCAGTGTAACTTCATAGGGTTTTTTATGACACCAACTTGATTTAGGCATTATTACAGCAAAGTGATCTAATAGCACCTGGTTGAAGAACCAAGCTGCAAATTACTGAGGGGCAAATGTGTGATCCCCTGGCAGCTGATGGCTCTACACACAGGCAGCAGTAGTCTAGCCGCACTCTTATAAAAGGACTCAAGAATATTTAAAGAATTTGTTTTACCAGCTGCTGTGTTGCCTACACAAAGCCCCTCTCTCTGTCTCTTGGGGACCTCTGGTTTATATAAACTACCCGTGAGATCCACCAACTGGCTACTTCAACACTGGACAAGTGTCTGTGTAGTGGGAAGTTTGTCATAATGTTTAGTTTCTGTTTAAAGTGTTTAAGAGAGGTTTTGATACAGGATGTAGTTTGTGGTGCTGTTGAAGGGTGTTGCATTAAACAGCGAGGAGTTTCTGTTATTTAGCCTGTCTTCATTCATATAAATGGGGTGGATAAAATATTGGAAATGCCCGTCATTCAGTATAACACAGCACTACAAACTGCATCCTCCAAAATGACCATCCAGTCAAAGTTGTTTTAGACCACAGTAGTTTTAGCTACATGTACCTAATAAACTGGCAACTGCATCCAAGTGGAAAAGTAAACTTTTCACTTTCTGGTCGACAAACCACGGTGACAAAAACATATCTTTGGGATTTCTGTACTTCAGTTTCTTGCAAATAAACTCCCTCAAACAGGCCTAACTTGCAAGAATACATTGATTCGTAACATTTCGCTACTCAGCCTTCTGTCGTCCTGGCTGATTTATTGGGCGAATTTTAATGGAGGTGATGTGCTCTGGCTTGTATTTTGCTATAAGCTATTGTCACTGCTCTGTGATAAGCCAATATCAGTCCATAATGTTGGACAGCTACAATATTGACTGTAACTCACCAAATAAATGAAGAAAACATGAATGCATCTGTGAAATGTGTGAAACCTAAATGTAGAAGGTACCGGACCAAATATCTGCTGCTGCTTTCTCGGTGCCGTGTCACTTGAGATCCAATTCTTGAGTGTCTGGGAATCGCTGGACCTTTTTCCAGAGTGTCTGAGCACCAACATTCCTGGAAAGCCAAAACGAATATTGAGATTCAGAATGAATGTGAGCCATGCAGTGACCGAGCAGGTGCTGCCTGTGGGACCCTGTAAATCATGTGGACTATCCCACCACCATGTGTTTCACTTTTTTTTTAATGGAGGCAAAAATGGCTGACCACAAAAGGGTCTTGGACTTGGTAGTCTGAAAGCAGCAAGAGAAGTGGTGAAGGTTGGGAGGCTATTTGTTAATCTGGTTAATCTACTAGTACATGTGTAAATGCAGATTTGATTATCCATTTTCATTGCCCCTTTGAACAACCAGGAGATGGCAGTAGAAATGCATTGACCAGTCTTTGATCTTTGAACTGTTTACTGTTGTTTTTCATACGAAAACAGAGGAGGTCAAGGAGGAGTGTGAGTGAGTCATCGGTCAATCATGAAGTCATAGACTTGTGATGAACGCATGATTTCCCGTTATATATATTATTGCTTGAAAAGGAAGACATCTTGCACAAACCTGAGCCCAGAAATTGACAAAGCTGAACAGTGAACAAGACTCATTGATGTCTAAAGTCACTCCCTTTGTCAATTAATTGTTTTGTCCTTAAAATATCCGATCACCAGTATCCATATCGGAAGATCTTCAAATGGTTTGTTTGGACCAAAAAGAAAGCTCACAAACCAAATGTTCTCAATTTACTATTATGTAACATAAACAAAAGCAATAAATCTTTTTAGAGAAGCCGGACAAGCACATTCTTGCCATTTGCCATTGCTTAAAAAAACAGCATGATTAATCAAATGCTAATATAGTTGCCAGTGATTTTTGTGATGATCAACTAATTGATTGATGGACTGATCGTTTCAGCTCTAAAATTGACATGATATCTTGACGATATGACAGTGCCATTATATAAGTGTTGTTGCTCTTATGTTTCTCCTGGGCCCTCGATCTTTGTCAAACTGTGTCTTTTTTTAATAGTAATAGTCATTTTGTATTGGGACACATGTAGTCTGTTTGCCACCACCCATCTATTAGAGAAACTGAAAAGACTGTATAGAAGTATGTAATTGTAATAGAAGTATAGAAGTATAATTTCTCATTATCTTTGTCTGTGTTGTTGACACAGTTTCAAACTCAGACGGGAGCGGCGAGTTATATGATACTGACTCAAGTGCTCAGCCCTCTCTGTATGTGGCCACTCCTCTTCAGCAGGCAGTGCTTTCTTAGTGGGCAAGTCTCTCATTCCTGTCCTGGCTCCACACAGCTCAGGTTTGGTGCATTTCCATTGAAGTCGGGAATTCAGAGGGAAAGTTTTCATGCTTTGGGTTGACAGTTTTGGTTTTCAAAGTTTCTAATTAAGTAAGTAGATTTTTCACATGCCAATTTGCAATGTTTCATGTACTGTATGCCTTTTTTATGTTAATGTTATGTGAATTTGGAGCAATGTCTGTCGTTGTGTTAATAGTAGTTTGAGTTACCATTTCAGATGTGATTAAAGCTTTTACACAAATGATGTCAGTGGTGTATGATTAAAAAAATCGTACCAATGACAGACATTGACAAAAACTTTAAACTGACACTTGAATGAAAATTATTGGGGGGAAAAATCACTTCAGCTAGTGTTTGGTAGTTCAGTGATAGTACAGTTTCTTAGCACCTTAAAGGTAGGGACAACTCCTTTCCTGTTTTTTGCATGTAAATCATTGCCAAAGAAATGCCTGTACTTAAGTGTTTGTATTTGTGTTTCTAATAGTCTATTCAAAAATTCAAACACTGTTGGAAAACAACCGAAATGGTTGACACAGATAAAATATGTCCAAAAAGTTGATTAGAAAAATCTTACAGACCGCTCAGTATTGATATTGTGTATTTTGAAGGGATGATGCTGCACACCTACTTCATTAGTTTCGGTTCCCTCCCTTTAAAACTCGGTACCATCCATTTGTGGTAGAGGGATGACAGTTGGTTTTTCAGGGGATTTCAGTGATTATGACACCTTGAACTTGTGAGTGGGAAATCTCAAAACACTCCTGGGCATAAAACGGGACAACCCAGCTTTTAAAGTACAGCGAGTCTTTGTGTTTATTGTTCAATAAAATCATCAATTTAATTAGTCGAGCTCTGTATTAGATCATCATATTTTGGGCTTTTAGTTATGAAACAATGCCGTGATTAATCAGTTAGTTTATCTACGACGTGACTGAAGTGAGCAGAACACCAAAATCTGCACCTATTTTGATAATTGAATTAAAGTAATTTATCAAATAAAAGTGGAAAACATATGATGATTCGAGCCTTTCAGATTTGAAGATTTGCTGCTTTTCTCTGTGTTGTATCGTTGTAAATTTTGACTGTCAGCTTTAAAATAAATAAATAAATGAAAGGTATTTAAAATTGTCACCCTGGGCAGTCGTTAGTTGTAGCCCTAACCCTACAACNGTTATCAAATTTATTTAAAGATATGATCCTTAAACACCATCTGCTGCTTGTAGTTTTATAATGTCTAAATACAGGAGAAAATCATGTGCTAGTAGAGTGACCTGCTTAATGTGGTAAAGTAGTTTTTCTAGTAATTAATAGTTGTTTGCCAAAAGTACCAGTGGATACCAAAGATCATAGATTGTGCTACCATTTCTGCAAAACTTAGTATGTATACATATATTTTTCAGACTGATTCATTTTCAGTGTTTAGGCGTGCAACCTCCGCCACATTCCTGTATTATCTTAGTTAATAATTTAACCAACAGGTTTCACAGTTATTATTTTACACCAGCCGAATGTATGGCTGCGTCCTTAGCCTCATATCTGAAGGAAGGGGATAATGACGATCATATGACATCAGAGACTAACAAACAGGCAGTCACAGGAAACACCCTAGACTTGGCAACATGTATGTGTACTCATGCTGTGGGAGACTATGACTACATCTGACTGGAGGGTCAATAAGGCAACCCGCACCTGAATCACTCACCCAAAAGTCACAAGATTAACTAATGGGCAGTCTTCGGAAAGCTTACGTTGATGCTGCTTGGCTTTAAATTTCGACTACTCATCTGTTGCTTTTGTTTGTAGCCTGATGTTTAGTTGCTTGTAAACCCATAGTATATTGAGGTGTTTTATATTTCCCTACCCCTGAATGGGCTCCAAGATGCTGCAGACCGAAAAACAGTATTGAATGTTACATTTTCTTCGCTTATTAAAATATTGTGAGAATTTCAGTTTTTCTTGGATTTCGCCTTTCGTGTCAGGCATCATATTACACCACAAACCTTCGAAACGGACGTTCCGAAATGTGTACATTTGGAAGATCTTGCCACAAATGATCCCTGACTTTTGTGAAATTCATGCTCATGTAGAATGAAAAACATTGCAAATTGAGATGGATGCTAAATCTGAAATCATAATTTACAGGAAATGGTGAGCGTCGACATTTTCCACTGAAGAGCAGAAACAGGAAGTCGATCTACTGACATGGAGGGCAATGGAGAGATCAGTGACACTGACAGCGGCATCATCCTTCATTCAGGTAAAACATGTTGTGTATCACTTATAGCATTTCTGGATCTTTAGTAGCACAACTGTGAAGGTCACAAACATGTTTGTGTCAAATGAAAGAATGCACATTCATGATTGATATTTCAGGCTCTAAAGTTTCTCCATTTGGTACACTGCATCGTAATAATTACACTTCATGGTCAAGGCTACTTTTAAAAAATGTTTCTCCATTCATTTTGTCTCAGGATATAACAACTTGCAGGAGAATTTGTGCGGAACATTACAGATGGTCAGTGTAGTTCACTGCAGCAAGGTTGGGTGTTCAATGTTAAATCGTGGTTCTTAAAAATCTGCATCAGCAACATCACGTGACCTGAAATTAGTAGAAAAACTGCCAATTGTCCTTGATTGCTTGCCCAAATGTCTGAGGGACACTGTTCAGCCTTATTTAATTGTTTTAATTAATGTGAAAGTGGATTTACGTGGGGAATACCTTGTTTCAGAAGTTTGAATAGTTGATTATCAAAATGTTCTTTCCCTTTTCAGATTTAAAATTAAATTTATATTACATATTTGTGTGTAATTTACACCCTTAATTTAAATTACACAATGATTTAAAAGGCACATACTCAAAGCTCTTTTTGCTGCTAGAACCTTGATGGACGCCCAAATGATTGTTGAAACTAGGTACAAACCTTAGTCCAAAGATAAATAACTCCCAATTAAGTTTAGTCTAAACATAAATGAATGTAATCATGTTTGTGTTGTTCATGACTAACGAAAGTAAGTGACAGGACAGATGCCAGTACATTAAGTTTACTTATGATAACATGCCTACATCAACAGTCATGAATGATATGGCTTACTGACGCCTTTAGGCCTGATTATCTGTCATTTCACAGGGTTGTTATTCCTTCTCCACAACATCAACAACGTCTTCGTCTTATTGCAAGACCATCACTGTATCTGTCACTCTTGTGCTTCACCCAATATTTAGCAAAATTACATCCTTTCAGATAATAACAAAATCATAGTATTTTACTTAGTGCTTATATTTATATAAGCTCCCCACTTCAGCACACACCAGATTTAATTTGTTTTAGGTAGTGATTCTTGTCCGTTGGAAACAATAGCAATTCATCTACTTTGTTAAAGAAAACAAGTTGTCACGTGAAAACCCAGGCATGACTGAAGAGACTAAAATTCATGTGGTCCATTGTGACTTACTGCCAGATTAGTTGCTGCGTCCTGCGCAACGTCATGGACACAATGCATGTGGATGCAGATTAAAAAAGTTTCTTCACCAATTCAGCCTTGCACTCCTGTAACTGTAACCTTGAACTGGTTCTGCTCAGGTTTTCTACCTGCCTGTGTCCCCAAGTGCTTGCTCAGGTTGGAAATTGTTGGGTCTCTGTTAAGAATATTACAAAGTGTACGGTATAGACCTGTTCTATATGAATTGGCTCTATATAAATAAAATTGAAAATTGAAACTGTAACACTGTCGGACTCAATGGACAGTTCAAAGAAAAGGAGCAATATGAAGGCAGCAGAAACAGAGATATCATATTTTTTTATTCCATGCGTTCTTCTTTGTTAAAACAAAGAAAAATGCATTAAACCCCTACATTTTGTAAGTCACTCTGCATTTTGGAGTTGCCACAGTCAGCTCCATTAAAGGCAGTCACAAAATATGGTAGTCTACATTATTTCCTCAGTCCCATACGGTAACAAACCATACAATAAACAGCAAACTTTGTCAGTCTGGTTTTTGCTCCGCCCAGCAGTGTCTACTGATTTGTTCTGGCCTTTCTGACATTCCTTCGGCCATAATTGAGCCACGTGATGTCTCGTCTATACAATGAGAAAGTGTCAATCGGCAAAGAGCGGGGAGATTGTCGCTCTAGAAAGAGGAATGCTTTGGCCTATTGTAGGGCTGTCACACTTCTTTCCTGTCGCACCTCCGATGTTTGTCGCTACCTGCAGGGATTCTGTTAATAATCTCTGAAGGTATGTGGCGCTCAATGCATTTTGCCTGAAGCCACTCCCACAGCACTGAGACTAATCTTAATGCCATTAGTCACCAAGGCTACAGACAGCACCAGTCAAACACTCACACATTGTTTATACTTATGAAGATCATGCTACTCATTCTGCATGCCACTAATGAAAACAGCGATAAAAACAAAAGGTTGAATGTAACCATTGTCCGTAGTGGCCTTGAGAGTAATATCTGGAGTAGTATAATGAAAGTGTACTTTCTAATTAAAATGATGTATGGGGTGCAGGGAGAGGCACACAGGAATTGGCAAAGATCACCACCATCAGCATGAAGGACTGGAAAAACTGAGATTTTAGAGCTGGGGTAGGCAATTTATTTTAAACACAGTTTTGTTATATTTGTTAAAATACTCCTTACATCTTGACAGCAATTAATAAATCAAGTGCTCTCACACAAAAATGAAAACAATCCTGTATCTGTAGCAGGAAAATTTGTTTTGGGGTAGTGGCTTTAGAGGGAGGCCTGAAAGCAGGGGGGTGGGATTGTTTCGGTTGGATGCTTTCAACAGTCTCCTGCTTTCAATGGTCTCCTACTAGTTTCTCCATCGAGATAAGATGCTAAACATGATAAATGAATAAATGCAGTTGTAGCAACATAAGCAAGATATCTTATACATAGATGTTAACTCATTTATAGACTTACAATGTTCCTTTTCTCCTGAACGTTTGGTTAGCTGTGTTTTCAAAGTATTTGTCTTTTAAAAACACAAATTTGTTCGCACATATTGTGCACATATCTTTGCTGAGTTGACCATTAATACTGAAATTATAATACTATAATTTCAGTATATTGCAGTGCAATTCGACATCACCAAATGCCAAAAAAAAACTGAACATGATAAGCTCTATAAAAGGTAGCGTTTATTGCTGGGCTTCTGTATTGGATTGCATAAGATTCATCTAGGCTAACCCATTAAAGTAGCAACTCTGTATGTAAATATGCTTTGATATCCAAAATCGAGGACAGTTAATCAATCAGTAAATCGACAGAAAATGAATCAATGGCTGTTTGTTTCTATATTTAATAAACACATGATTTCAAGTCAGTTATCAAATGTTACAAATGTTTGCTCGTTCCACCCTCTGAGGATGTGCTGCTTCATTAAATTAATCACCTTTGGACTTTCCGGACTATTGATTAAGCTAAAGAAGCCATCCAGTAGACCTTTCTGTTGGGCTCTGGGAACTTGTGAAAGGCACTTCTCATACTTTCACAGGTATGACTAAATGATACTGAAAGTAATCATTAGTAAAGTCCCACTTTGCTTTTACTGGGATTTTTTGTATTTTCCCATTGGAATGAAAGGTGCTTTAAGCCTTGGCTTTACTTGAATGTGTAACAGTCATGCTTCAACACGACAAGTCCCTATGCTTATTTCCTGTTGTGTTACGCAGGTTTTGACAGCCCAACGACACATACGAAGGATGTGACCACACACACACGGGCCATGAAGGTCAAACACCAGGCTCTCCAAGACCGACTGGAGCTCTGCCTACTGGAGCTGAAGAAACTCTGCATCCGAGAAGCTGTAAGTAATAGTAATCTACAAATCAACAATTAATAAGCCTGCAGAAACGTCGAAAAGGTGTTCCAGAACAAATGACTCACGTAATCAGGATCATCTATGCCCAATCCAAATCTTAATAAAACGTTTTAATAGACCCAGACAAAGTAACACAATAGCTTCAGATGTTACGTAAGTAGACAGGCTGTGTCAAAATGTACTCACTATATTGCATCTGATTCAGTACCTGCTATAAAAGATTAAATAGGTGGGGTAGTTTAGCACAGTGTGTTTGATGACACATTTCACTGCATGTTAACACGTTTGTGAGATGTGTTTGGCCATGTCGACATCATGAGGACGATAAGAGGGTCAGCAGATTCATGCTTTGATGTCCACACAACAACAGATGACTGGGGTTTTCAACAATTTGCTAAGTTGGACAGCAGTTCCAGAAAGATCAAATTTCAGTTGTTCACAAACACTGACTGGATTTAAATTTGTCTGCATCAGCGTCAACATGGCCTTAATGTCACAGTGGTTAACTTCAGGCAGGAGCTCCACTGAGAGGAAACAAAGGGACTTTTAATCTATCCCCCTGTTCTTTGTGACGTTATTATATTGTCTCTTACCACCGAGCAGAGTACAAACATATCCCTTTCCTTTCAGACGCATTGTGTAGTAATTTTACTTAGTAGTGAAATTAAACCACGCAATGTGGCTGCAGTGAGGTTGTTTGTATGTATCATAGCTTTTGAAGATGTATCCTGGTGGTTCAGTTGGCCAAAACAATTTCAGTGTTCCCATAACTGCCTGGTTTTGAATCCAGCATAAGACTCCTGCCACATGTCACCACTTCACTTTCAATCTTTTCTGCCACTCTCTCTTCGCTTCTGTCTCTGCATTGGGATTTATCAACTGTCACATTAAGTAATTTCGAAACTGGACACATAGTTCTTTCGGAATACCTCTGCAATGTGTATTTCCTCAAGGGTAAAATCCCAGGACTGATCATTCTTCCTTGTTGACACTCGGGCTGGGCACTCCTGTTGGGACATGCTTAGGTGAACTAATGGGAGGCATGATGCCTCTCCCTTCTCTCAGTGACAAAAGATGAATTAATCTTATTGGCCGTATTTAGATTTGTGTCTGTCAGCAAAGGTGGCTGGCTAGGAGTGACTCAAAGTAACAGTGTTTTTATGACTTTTCTGTCCGTATTTGCGTTGTCATGCCCTGTGCTTGGTTTGGAAATGGATATTCAATCCAGTAAGAAAGTGAGACCCAAAGAATGCGTTGTGAAATGAAATCTCTGCAAACGCAGAATTGTGCAACAGATTCCATAAACCTATAAGCCTCAACATGTAAGGCGAGCGGAATAAGATACTTGTACATCATTTCATAACTACCATGGACGTGGTTGAATAAACTCTCTGAAGAGATGTGTGTGTCTTTTCATTTAAACAACTAAACTAAAAGGGTTTATTGTCATTTGAAAAGATAACTTTATTTATGATTTATTTACTCTGCCAGGATATGCCTTAAGAATAATAAACACAGTTTGTCGTGTTCAAAGGGTGCTTTGTGGACAGTTGGATTTGAGATATTTTCTGTGTCTTTTAGGAGTTGACAGGCCGGCTGTCAGATGATTATCCTCTGCTGCCAGGAGAGAAGCCTCCTCAGATCCGCAGACGTATTGGAGCTGCCTTTAAACTGGACGAACTAAGCTTCCCTCGAAGAGGAGAGGTATAAGCAGCATATAAACAACACGATAACATTATTCAACAATATGTATACCTCATGTAAAGTTTCCAAAGTTACACTGTTGTCTGTCTCTTGTCACCCTCCTTTTACAGGAGTCAGAACTGAGTTTCGTGGATGCTGAGTTAGCGCTTCAGATGAAGATATTCGAGGCAGCGCGCAAGCTCTGTGAGGAGGACCATCCGAGTAAGGCTGTCAAAAAGAGCCGGTTGCAGCAGTGCAGGAGAGAGGAGAAAAAACTCAAACGGCTACAAGAGACGTCCTTTCAGCTGCGACTGGAGCACGGCCGATCATCACCACTCCCTGCTTTCAATATTGCACAACAAGGTGAGAAGCGCCCGGCCGCACTAGAAAACAGTTGGACATCAAATTCCCTTCCTAATCCCGAATACCTTTTTTCACATTCAAAGCTTCTATTGAGGTTTTTGAATGACGCTTTGACTGTCTGTCGTCATGTTTATTGACGTCACTACCCTAAATAAGTGAAAAGGTGATTCATTAGATTAAATGAGTTAGTTTTTTGTTGGATTAGGGTTTGTCAGTTGCTGTTGGCAAACATGCGATTCAAAGTTGGCACTATGCAGAAAGAGCAATGTTTTTAGATGCAGTTGTTTCATAGAGTCCCATCCTCACACCCTGCACACTGCAGACTCAATAGACAGTATTCGAACGCTGAGAAAGAATTTGAATGTCAACGTTGTGAACGAAGCAACTATTCGGTACAGCCATTTTTTTCACTTTTTTTATAGACATGTAATATTTAATACTTCACATATGAATCAAAGTGTTCTGTCTGTGTTTCAGACCTGGGCACTTCTGATGACAGCTCTCTGTCTGATTCTGTAGTGCAAGATGAAGGTAAGACCCAATGTTTCCACAAATAATACATGAAGAATCTTTGGAGGAAAAGCATGTTTATCAAGGCAAAATAAGCCACTGCAGGAATCATACACTGTACCATTTCTATTTTTCTTTAGAAGTGACGAGCCAGTCATCACAATTGTCTTCAGGACTTGCTCATCCAGGAGAGACAGACCCTCCTCCTGTGTCCTCACAGTCCTTCATAGACAGCCCTTGCAGTTCTCTTTCTGTGGCTCCACAGCCCCTGACCCCAAGCCAGTCTCCCCACCTGAGCATTGACTCTACAATGAGTTTAAACTCAAGCCCTGTGTTTGACCCTCCTCCCATCCAGCACTCCCCATGGACAGAGTCTAGTCTCGACCAACCTTACCAGAAGAGCAAGAAGTCTCGCTCCTCCAGCAAGATGAGGTAACAGAGACCATCTATCATGACTTCTTTCCTGTTTGTCAAGTTTTTACTTCTGGAATAGCAGCATTAACACGCTTGTGAGTGAAATCATGGTTAGATTCTTTGGAAAAAACTTGAGGGGGAAAAAGTAGATGAAAGTGAATAATTAATTCTGCACTTCTGCCTTTAGTTATATTAAACATCAAGGCTGTGTAACACAGCAAGGACTTATTGGTCTACTTGGGCTGCTTTGTATTTTCTTCTGGCAGTGTTTGTTGATAGAGAAGTCAAAATTAGGCATGAGGAAAACACTTCTTTTCAATAATGCTGGACAAAGTAGCTCACCTAACAAAGTCATTTCCAGTGCAAACCCTGTTGTTCCTGGTCTGTAATACAATGTAGACGTCAGTGATGTTGATGAGTGTGCAACACTGCCATCTACTTATTGCATCGGTGCTACAACAGTCAGTGGGAAGAGCTGACACAGAGCTATAAATCCTACTGATTTGTAATGACACCTTTCAGGCTTTGCTTTCCAGACTTCTGTAAAAAAAACTCAAACCTGTGATATTGTGTATTATGTCTTTGTTAGTGTAATGGATTAATGTATTGTATAATTGTAATATATGTCTTGGAAAATGTTGAACAATATTTTTTAAGTATTTGAGATTTGTAAATATATAAAAACACATCCTCAGAAAGAAAATAAACTCTAACACATTTCTTGTGCTGCTGTTTTTGTCTGTTTAGCAGTCCAGCCAAAACTGAGTTGCTGCCACCGTTGGAGGCTTGCTTAGCGGAGTCCGCTCTGCCAGTGCAACTCTCACACCTGAGGCTGAGCCGCACCCAGTCCAACAGCACGCCTTCCACGCCAGAGATGCGTGTGCACAGACAGCTGTCCCTCAGGTAGCCGCACCTCTAACACATCTACAGTACTGTATGTCAGCAGCAAACCTATGTTGTCTGGGATTAACTGCACATCACAGGGATATAATTTCATTTTACACTATAGTTTTAAAAAATCAGGGACTGTGAGAGGTAAATGCTTTAAAGGTTGAGCTTGTTTGCTAAGCATCCATACTAATGCACTTGCTATGTAACAGCATATTTTATGTGATTTGTGCAGGTTATCCAACCCTGATTCGTCATTTGAAAAGGACCGTGGTCGCAGCAGAGGCCCGAGGAGGCGACTGACAGAATATGCAATAACTTTACCAGAGACTCCTCCCCCTGTGGTCAACTATGGAAAGCATGCTAACTCTGAGGATAGCCACTCTGAACACTCGTTTACATCTTACAACAGCTCACCTTGTCAGGAGTTGCCCTCTGATTCACCCAAACAATATCAGTCTTCTTTCCCGCACTCTGGCCCAGTTGGCAGCTATGGACCTCAAGCCTTACCACGCACTGGCCTTTACCATAATCCCAGGTATCAGTCCAGCCCCACTTTTCACAAAGCCCATTACAATGAAGAAATGGTCTACCCACCTGATCTGGACTTGGCATGGGGCTATTACGCCCAGCAGGCTCCTTGTCCTTCAAACAGATATGAGTATTGGCATAAAGACGCTGCTGTAGCACACCAGATAGCACACCGCCCTTTACCTCCTGATATCAGACTCTCCCCCTCCCCGTCTCAATGGGACCATCCACACTACCGCTCCAGTGGTCTTCCACAACAAGTAGTGAATGAACAGCTCAAGTCATGGCACTGGCGGAGTCAGCTTAAACCCCCCAGGTCCCATTCTCTCGACAGACAGGGAGCAGTCAGGGTTAAAAATGTGTCGCCGCGCGATATGACCTGCTACCAAAATCAGATGTACCATGAACAGGTAAGCAAACAGAATTATTCTGATCTATGTCTAACAGTCTTTCAGCAAAAATCACTGTGGCAAGTTGTCTTAAGTAATCAGCTTACTAATTTGATTAGTAGTTATGGCAGCAAATTACTTTTACTCATCCACCGACTACAATACATGATCAGTTCTTCTCATCACAGTTTCGCTTCAGTGTACCTAGCCAAAGTGACTTTTTAATGATTGGTGTAATAATACATGGAAATGACAACTTGTTACATGCCAAAGCTACTGGATAAGAAAAGAAATGTAGGAGTAGTATTTTGGAAATTGGCCTGTTTGAGCTCAAACCTGCTATTTCTCGATTCTTGATAGACATGATAAACTTGTGTTTTTATTCATGAGTTCATGAAGTGACCTCAGCAGACACTGAAACACAGGGACACATTCAAAACAAAAAGTAACATTGAAACAACAACTCTACATCTTTGCTCAGTTTAAGGCAGTAATAGAAAAAACCTAGTCAGCCCTCATTTTTCTTGTTTCGTGAGATTGTAGAAGAGATTTTACCATGTGAGCAGACATTTCGAGTTAACAAAGTTTTTCCAAATGTATAACAGAAACAAGTGTTTTTAACTTGTATTTAGTTGGTGTGCAAAGTTTTCTATGCATTGTAATAATCTGATGCTAAAATGATTAAGGTACTGCAGCTGCTGGAGATTTCTTGTTATTTAGATTTTTACTTATTGCTCCAATTTATTCAGACACATGAGACACCTTGGCCCAATTTCATTCAGTTTTTAAATGCAAGCACACCTCTAGAAGGTCCTCAAGGAAGCAGATATTTTAGGGGTGTTTGTAAACTGTTGAATATACAAGTGAAAGCGAAGAGTTGCGTAGGTTGTGTGAAGGAAATTCTTGTGAGCTAGTCAACTCTTATTGGTGGAGAAGGTTTCAGGAAACTCAGGATGTCTTAAGCAGAAAGATTTATTGAAGCCTGGCTCGGGAGAAATAAGGCAACCGAAGTACAGAGCGAGAACACAGTGTAGTGCCAAACCAAATCTGAAGGATGCATCCTGGAAGGAAGTATTTATCCTTCCTAGACATCCAGAGATTCACTTAAGTCTCCAAATAAGGTTTTTGTTCACCCATCTATACATGTGTGAAGATTCTATTGGATATTGGTTCAAAGCAAGGCATTATGCTTACCTATGTTAATCTAAGTCACGTTGTATGTCATTCAAGTCACATAACACTTTCTAAAGAGAGCCAGTCAGTCAGTGTGTCTGTATGAAACAAAATAAAGATAATCTCGACCTTGGGTTGCCTAGGAGATGGACCACAGCATTAATCCTTATCCAGCCTGCTGCGTCATTCAGTCGACCAAACAGACAGAGAGGAGAGACAGAGTTTTACTTATCATTTTGGACTGTGTGATATTACCCTTTTAAAGAAGGAAAATTCCTTCACAGGTTGTTATTCACTTATAATAAGTATAAGTCATGTCGAAATAGTGTTAAATACTCAATAGTCAGTCACAGCAGAATACGAATGACTAAACTAAATATATATATATATATATATATATATATATATATACACACACACACAACTAAACCCCAGATACATACATTTACATACCAAATTAAATGTATGTCTTTATATAACTTTACATAGTTCTAAACCTATTGTTGCTTTTGTGTTGCTAATTTACAGGTTATCCAAAGAAGGACTCTCCAAATAGCTGCAGATGACACTCAAGGGCACTGGGTTGTAGGCGATGGCTCTCACTTTGTAAGTCAAGTGTAAACCAAGACCATCTGAACTGAACATGGCAACTGCATTCATTCCCAATTGACCAAAGTGAAGTAGCCAGAAAAATCAAGTCGGATTAACTGTTTCTGCCCATAAAAATAACTTTTTTCATGATTCCTGTTAACCTGCAAGTCTGTATTGGGGCAAACAGAAGGAGGATGAAAAACTGGAGCTTCTTACATTATGATGAGATCTAGTACAACAATAACGAGAAATTACAACAAAGTCAGTAATGTCCCCAAATCACCTATTTCACAGCTCATTTTCAAAGCTGATTGCAGAGCAGTTGTATTGGATTTGGAGCACATCTGTAAAGCGTGCCTGTTTTTTTTGTCCACTCTGTATGTTTTGTACTAACCATTAGAAATGACGCACTGAAGTGAATGCTTGTTAAATGAATTGAAAGGTGATAAATACTCTGTTTTAAAAGCGCTGTTGTAACCTGTGACCTGCTAGGCTGACGCCATAAATCTGTTGCCCCTCTCAAAACTGTTTTTTTTTAGTTTCTCACAGAAACAGATATTATCATCATAGCAGAGTTTCTGTGTCATTAAATACAGGGTTATTTTGAAAGGCAAAGCAATTGCAGCAAAGTGGCTGGAGATGCAGGAGTTCTAACATAGAAATGTTAACCAAAAGTGCACAGTATAGTCGGATTATGAGAAATGTAAATGTTTTTAAAATAACTCTTCTCATGTAGTTTATAATTAGGCTATTGTTGAAGTTAATTTCAGATGAATTATGATTTTATTAAAAAAAATGAACAGGTAAAGCTGTCAGGTAAACTGCTTTAGGTACTGAATCATATAACATAGTGCTGCATTAAATGTGGCTATCTGTAGACAAAAACACACAATTGATTTCACTTTTTGCAGTTTGGTAGATGGGTAAGTGCTCCTTTTCACCCAGCTGTATGAAAGAAATAGATTAACTGTAAAATAATGTAAATGAGCAACATGTCCTTTTATTAATTACATTTTGTGTATAATTTTGGCTTTATTGAGTTACCTTGTTAATGAACTTGAGCTGCTTAAATTAAAGGTTTGTCAACTTTGTCTGGTTTTTATACATGTGGCTGTGCCAGTTAACTTGAATTATTAAGGGACTTAATCAACTAGTTGAAACTAGATATTAACTTACTCACATGGCATAAAATAGCAAATTAAGACAATAGCAGAGTCTTGATGCTTGGCAGCTATTACTGTATTACTTTGAAATTTAAATGTCCACAAGTGTTTGATCACTAGACACTAACCCTTTTGTTAGAACCAACTCTTTTTGTGAACTCTGTTCTAAATGTTGCCAATGTGTGATTCATGAGCAAGTCTCCCAAACTAACAATCGTTTGATGGTAGATGATTTGAGAATGAGAGCAAATTACTGCAAATTCCACTACAGCTAAACACTGGCTGATCTCTCTCAGTGATCTGTTTATGTGTTAATGTATTTTGAGTCAGACTTGAAATTAAAGACATGGACCTAAGTTGCAAAATCCAACAGCAATAATGATGTCTAGTTGTATATAAAAGAAAACCAACCAATCATGATACCTTGTGTGCCTCTTTTTTACTGTCTTTTTATTTATCAGTTTAAAGGAGTTTAAGTGTATGTTGCTGTTTAAAAATCTGTGAAAATGTTTTCCCTGTGGAAGAAAATAAAGAGTAATGTTTGCATAGTGTTGAGTATCATTTATCTGCATCATGTGCCATCACAGACATTTTGACATGGTAAATAAGGAAAAGTTTGGGTGTAAATAATATCATTACAAATGCTGTCTGTTGTTTATGCTAATTTTTAATAGTGGCATACCTGACTGGTTTTGTAATGTGTGCACACCTGAGAGGTGTATACTTAATGAAAGTGATTATTTATGAAAGAAAAGGCTTAATGGAAGTAAGGCAGCTAGTTGTGTAATGAGTTGTTTTGAGAAGGCTTTTAACAGTCATTTATCAGACACTTTTTTTTAAATGTAAAAAATGTTCCTTTGAGTTCAACACGTAACAGCTTGGACACAGCATGTACTGTAAGTAGTTCTTACCCTCTGAGACACAGTATAAAACAAATAAACATGAAGACGTCAGAGCAAGTTAGTCTCTGATTCTACCCAGTGACTTCAGAAAATCACCATGCAAGTTCTAACAGTGTCTGGCATTGTGTCTAATATCAGGGAAGATGTCCTCTTTTTTTCCTGGTGTAAGGGTAAGTTTATTATCAGAGCAGCCATCTGCCATGACAGGCTGCGGGAATCTAGGCTTTTATCCAACCTTGTGGTTTTTTCATTCTCTGCTTTGTTTATCCCCATGCATCAGTCGCTTTTCTGACTTTCATTGTGAATTATATCCCCAAGTTACTTAGAGCATCAAAAAATTAACAGTACAGTATCTCTGGCCAAGTGCATTTCAAATAGATTTGATGCACAAGACATCGTCTTGCTTCCTGCCACTGAAATGTATTCCATTAAAAAACATTAAGTAGACTACATCTTTATGTGGTCTCAGATATCTTCTAAATATTAAATACTGTTTAACAGTTTGATACATTTATAATACATATTTTAAATGCAACATACTTGAATGCATTTTCAGATATTGTTTCTCCCCTAAACACACGCTAAATAAAATGCATGTTGATGTGATTAAGCTATATTTTAAACATATATTGTTTCCGTAGTTGCACGTTGAAAAGTTTTTTGAAATAGGTCAAGTAATATGTAAACAAATGAAGGACGTTTGCTGATCAAAACAAGATGTTTGTTTTTCTACGCGTGAATGTGTGCTTTTATTTTGATAAAAGAACAGGTTTCCGGAAGAGATCTTAAGTTCCGGAAAGGATTGTGCTTCGCATACCGATAAATAATTCACCTTCCTGGTTTGAAGACTACCTTGTCAGGTAACATGTCTGTTTCATTGACTTGTTAAAGCGGATATCAGTAGAGAATGCTTTTAGATAACGTTATATGTTGGTGTCGTCGTGAATACTTTGGTGGTGTTGCTAGCAAGTTCATTCACAGTGTCCCCCGCTCGGCTTGTTTGTGCTAACGTTAGCTAAAAGGAAAGGTTAGCCAGCTGATAAATTATCAATCCGTGACCTACTAACGTAACGTGTCAGTACTCGTTACGTTTTAATTCAGCTAATTGCTATCAAGTGTACCAAACCATAAAGATATGATAAATATACGTTCGTTCGTATGTTGCGGCTGTTTACATTTGGTTCTCCCTGTTCCGTCTGATGCTGTGCTAATCTACATCCGTGTTGCTTTGCTAAGCTGTAATTTGGTTAAACGTTTTATTTATTTCAGCATCAGCTCTGGATCAAATGTCAATACACGGTGTCGTATCAGGATGATTGTGCTACTGTGATTGTCGACTGATCATTTTGACTGGTAGCATAAATCTAAATAAGTTTCGTCGCTCCTTTGTTCTCTTGTTGTCACTGTCTGATCGATGATACACGGATTTCATTTGAGAACCAGATTAATCATCTTCCATTTTAAATCAAGACTTAGATTGATGTTAAGCAATATGCAGAACCCCCCGAATACTATATAACCTTTATGTACTATTTATTATTATGTACACAGTGTCCTTTCATCTTGATATGTAAGGCTGTGCAGACTTTACATTTACTGTGTCCACATGAAACCACCCCTGTATTTACAGCAATTATTATCAGTCATGCACCAATAACCAATCTGATCATTGAGGCTGAAACTGACACAATAACATTTATGATGCAATTGCAAAAAAAGGACAATAAAGACGGTATTTTTCCCGTATTGACAAGCATTTATATGCTATAAAAACACATTAGAAGAACTGACCTTGTGTCTGATCCCCTTCCAGAACCAGGTTTCAGGTGAAATCTGTAGTCTGCAGCTTTTGTAAAAAGGATCCACACTATTGGACCTAATTATTAATGGAACAATATCAATCATTACATTGTCTTGTTGGTCTATCATATATTGGCCACCGTATCTATTTATATTCATATTTCACTATTATTCCAGTTTTTTGCATTGCCTTGTGTACAAAACACCTGTATATCGCTACTGTTTGTTTTTCAACTCTTGCCTTTATTAAATAGCAATCATGTTTATGTTGCTTATCTTTTGTTTAGTTTGTTGTCTTTGTTTAGCTCCATGTCTATATATGTGGCTTCCTGTCAATTGGCAAAAAAAGGACCGCGCTGAGTATATTAAGACCTACTGAAAATGAGAGTCTAATATATTGTCTCTGTCAACATACTAATAAAGTTGATTGTGATTCTGGTTGCCCAGGAGGAAATTTATCTGAACCATCTGAAGCAGAATACAGAGACTGTGAGAAAGTCATCAGGCAGTCTCCTTATGTCAGGCCGAAACGGGTCTGCAAGTGATGCAGACTGCCGGATCTCTGAGGACTGCAGTGTCCCAGATGTTGAGCTGATGGAGCTGGGGCCACTGCTGGAGGAGGGAGGGGGACGGCAGGCAGCTTCTAAAGGCATCCACCCAGAGGTAGGACTGTTTCAGATAATTCCAAGAGAGACACGTTTCTGTGGCTGAGTAGCTTCAGTGTTGTCTTTTTTTGAAGGGAGCTGCAATGCTTGCCGATAAGGAAGAAGAGGAGGATGATGAGGTGGGAGAGGTCCTGACCTTACCACTTCAGGCTCACCATGCCATGGAGAAGATGGAGGAGTTTGTACACAAAGTAAACATTTCTTCTCAATTGATTAAACACACAACTTGTATCAGTACCAATTCAGTTTACAGCACCTACCCAGTCAGCTTACGACAAAGAAAATGGATTGGTCAGTAAAATAGCATCTATACACATATAGATACTGAGAAGAAGCCTGATCAAGAAGATCTGGCCAGACTTGCAGTATGTTAAAGACAGACCGTTAATGGCAACTGCTCATAACACAAAATTTAAACTGCATATAAAGTAATTGCCTGTTGTAAAATATTAACTCTTTGCTTTCAGTTTGAAAAAATGCAACTGTGAGTGAAGGCTAATCTTGCATTTTAGGTTTGGGAGGGGCGCTGGAGGGTCATCCCTTTTCATGTCCTACCTGAATGGCTTAAGGATAATGATTACCTCCTGCATGGGCACCGCCCCCCGATGCCCTCATTCCGGGCCTGTTTTGGAAGCATCTTCAGAATTCACACTGAAACAGGAAACATCTGGACTCACCTGTTAGGTGAGAAACCTTACATAACAACCTGACGTGTTAGGTGAATTCAATGTTTTTTTTAACGGTATACCCACTGTTCTCTTCTCTTACTAAACTGGCCTATTTTTTCACTCAGGGCTGATCTTATTCATTTGTCTGGGCACGTTAACCTTGCTGCGGCCCAACATGTATTTCATGGCCCCGCTGCAAGAGAAAGTGGTGTTCGGGATGTTCTTCCTGGGAGCTGTGCTCTGCCTCAGCTTCTCCTGGCTTTTTCATACCGTCTACTGCCACTCTGAGAAAGTGTCTCGCACCTTCTCTAAGTAAGGCCTCCTACTGTCTGACACTGTTTCTCACATAACACATACATGTATGTCTTTTCCTATTGTAGATTTACTGCTCTGGAGTAGGAATGTTTTTCATTTCAGGCATCCAAAGGTTTCTTCATTCAGGACATGCAGGTCCAGGTTTTCACCTATAGTTCAGTGCAATTACTTAGGAAGACACCCACAAAATGGTTCATAACTCATCCAAAAATACATGTCTCTGAAGTGATCTACGTTTTGAATTTGATTTATTTGATGAAGTAACAGTATTGTTATTGCTTAATGAGGGGACTTCTCTCCTTATCCTTTTCAGAGACTGACTTTTTGATGTCTTTAGAAAATGTTTGTGGCTCTGATGTGTAATTGTTGCAGCAATCAAAAGACAAATGAGCCGTAACCACGGGGTTGGTGTTTTGACTCCTGACCGCATATATCCTTAGCAAGAAACTGAACCCCAAACTTCTCCTGCTGACCCTGCCCGCACTTTGCATTGTAGCTCTCCCATTTTTGTGCAAGTGTGGGTGAATATGCATTGTGAAGTGCTTTTAACTATCTGTGAAAGCAGCTAGATAAGTGCTGTGGCACTGTGGCAGACTGCTGTAGCATCAAGTTAATTTAGGCTGAATTATCTTTTATTGCACAAAGTATTATTTTATTGTGTCACAGACAGTGTGTCCTACATGAGCAATTATTATAAAATTGGGATGGAAATGTATCAGCTGTTACTACAAGGTGATGTTCTTGTGGAAATGCCAGGGTAATCAAAAATCCACAGCATTTTTGGTATAAAACTCAAGTTTAGAAACATCAGCTTTCTTGCATCCAGCAGATCTTCCAGCCAAGCACCCAGCTGTTGTCTTTGTCCCCTCCCCTCTCCTCAGGCTTGACTACTCGGGCATTGCCCTCCTGATCATGGGCTCCTTCGTTCCCTGGCTGTACTACTCGTTCTACTGTTCCCCTCAGCCTCGACTTATCTACCTCACCATTGTATGTGTCCTTGGCATCGCCGCCATCATAGTGGCCCAGTGGGACCGGTTCTCTACACCACGTCACAGACCTACAAGAGCAGGTGCTAACCGGTTCAGGCTAATATGCACTTTTTAGATACCATGTTTTCTCAGTAACCGTATGCAGTTGTTGGCATGGGTTATAACTGTAGTCTTCCCACATATAGGTCACTGCTTTTGCCTTTTCTGAGCAGGGGAGGAAACTGCGATATTGTGGTGTGGTTATAAATGACTGTTTGCATGTCTTAAATGTTTGTATAATAATTATGATTTCTTGTCTTGTAATGTTTGCTTTTTCAAAATTACACAAAGTAACTGAAACTGATTCTCATCTTAGGGGTGTTCATGGGTCTTGGACTAAGCGGGATTGTCCCCACCATGCACTTCACCATCGAGGAGGGCTTTGTTAAGGCCACCACAGTCGGCCAGATGGGTTGGTTCTACCTGATGGGTGCCATGTATATCACTGGTGCTGGTCTGTATGCAGCCAGGATCCCGGAGCGCTATTTTCCTGGCAAGTGTGACATCTGGGTAAGTAGGCTGAACAATTAACCGAAATATTATCAGTCTAGCAATATGGCCAATGTAATATCCATATCTAGGGAGCTGCAAGGTTTTGTTGATTGTGAAATGTGTCGCAACATACCATTATAAATTAGCCATGGTTCTTTTTATAAGTTGCTTTAGACAAAAGTGTCTGCTAAATGTAATTGTAAGGGAACATGTTTGGTACAAAACTCAGCAAAAGTCATCATCATTTTTATATATTTTTCAGTGAAAATGGAATGCAAGTGTCCTTTTCCACACAAGAATTCCCATTCCCACTAAAATTGTGACTCATATCACAAACACAATACCAAATTAAAAAAATAGCATGTTTAGACATTTTTACATTTTGCTTGGCAAATGTGAATATTACTGATATTATAGACAAACCTTTCTTACTTAAATAACTGCTCAACTATAGTATATGTTGCTTTTTACACTGTAGGGAATAAAGAATGAACAAGTGAGCAGTTTCAGACACAGCTGTGGGCAATGAATGTGCCCCCCCCCCCCCTTTTTGTTTGAACAAACACAAGAAAAGATAACAAATTGAACTGATTCTTACATATCTCTTTCACTCCTAGTTCCATTCTCATCAGATTTTTCATGTCCTGGTCGTGGCAGCGGCGTTCGTCCATTTCTATGGGGTTTCTAACCTGCAGGAGTTCCGCTATGGCCTCGAGGGAGGATGCACAGATGACACTCTGCTCTGAGAGGCTTGACTGTGACTTACTCATACTTTTCTTTATAGTCACACACATACACACACACACACACACACACACACACACACACACACACGTAAAATGCTGCTGGAATTCAATATAGTCACTTATTGCTCCTTCTGTACTTCTGATTTGCTAACATCTTGTTTGGGTTTTGGTGGTCTTTCTGTTTGGCTCTTTTTTGCTCCAATAAAGTAGCATTAACTAGCCACTGAACTACAGATGGAGTCGTCAACGGACACTATTTCTTCAACAATTATGAAGCTTGAAGTCTCATTTTCAAGTAAGATCAAAATGGGAATTTTAACCAAAATCATATATTAGAAGCTCACTAGTACCCCAACTTCTCTATAGTCTCTTACCATTGCACAAAGAGTATAGAGAGTATTATTTGTGCTGTAGCAGAGGGCACATACAGTAGACCATTCCTTTCCTCCCTCCCAGTATCCGTGCAGGTTAGAGGATGAATGTAGTCCACCAGGGGTAACGTGTAGAGCAGTCCAGGGCCGTTTAGGTGCTTGACAGCCTGCACACATATTTGTATGAGGAAATTAAACACATAGTGCGAATAGATGTTTTTGAACTTTGCTGACACTGATTGTGCAGCTGTCTGTTAAACCCCAGGGGACCACCACGAACCCACCCAGGCCCACTCTGCAATAAACCATGAACTGTACTCTGAAGGCCCAGTGAACGCTCTAAAATTACGATGAAATAAAATAAAATACATTAATATGAAAGGTAAATTCTGCTTAAACCCCATATATATGATCTATGGATGTGTCTGAGTTGCATTGGGTAGTGATAATTAAAATTCTTCCCAAAATTAAAGGGTAAAGGGTAAAAACAGAAGTTTATTTAAACTTTTATTCTGAAATTTGTAGATGTTCCTTGGCATTTGATAAATTGTTTTAAATAACAAAAGTCCCAAACAAGTGTATTTCAAATTAAGTTCGGGTTATACTAAGACGCTTAAAATGTTGAAGTTAAAAGAACTCCCTTGCCATAATATTTCAGTCAGACAACCTGTCATTGATTAATTTCTAGAGTAATCGTTCCTGGGCTACGCACAATGTACAGATCTTACAGATCTGGATAGGTCAAATTGTGTTTTTGTCATCTAGAGGTCTTTCTTTTGTGCTAGATTTCAGATGCAATGAAAGGTGTAAATATCAAATGCACCTAAGTGTATACTATTAAATTTAAAACTTTAAATCACCATATGGGGTTTAAAATGTGTAATGTATGATTGATATAAACTTTTAGTATTCCTGTGCCTTAGGCCAATGGAAAAGTTTTTAAATAAAACGGCCTATCTTAACAGTCAAGGGAGCTTCAAGGATTACCAGACGTTGACTTTTCTTGTTTTCCTTGCCATATATACAATCGAATCATTATTGAACTTACAACTCATTGATAGGTTGTATCAACTGCTGTTTAAGACTCCTTTTTCTAGATCAACTTATTCAAGCTTTATTACAAAGACTAAAACTATGTGTATTCTTGACTTTGTGTAACGTCCTGTGTAGAAAGTGATAAAGCATACATTTCACTGAAATGTAGACATAAATATTTATTAATGGTAATCTTGGAAAATTATTGTAATAAATTTTTTTCCACATGTACAAACATGGTGTCCAGTTGTCTGCTATTCATGGTCAGTCAATTCAAGCAGATGTCGTATTACAAGTATTGACAACATGATTCATGGTCTTCTGTTTTTCACTTGTCTCTGAAAAATATGGTATTTAAAACAATGTTCTGTGTTTAAATAAGTTTTAATGAATTATAGAGATCTACCTAACCGTGTTTTGAGTATATTGCACTCCACTAACAGTAACACATTATAATAGGGGACACAGCATTTTGAGCAGTTTACAGGTAAAAAATAAGGAGTGAATGAGGAACTAACTGTTAGTGAACCATTATAAATGAATAAGTCTTAATCAAATTGTATAGAGTAGCTACTTAATGATTAGGTAATTAAGAAACAAGGGAGGAAACAAATCAAGAGTGACATGGTCATTGATGAAGGAGGAGGACTAAATAGTAGATATTGATGGGAGGACCTATTTTAATCAATCATTAGGTAAGGATTAGTTCATGAACATCTGTTTATCGATCATACTGACCATTGTGACATAGCGAGACACGCTCACTCTGCTAAGAGTAAAATGGAGGAAAGAGAACTAACAGTAGGACAGTGCAAGTTTCACATAGAGATGTAGAATAATAGTAATAGTAGTAATAATATAAATACCAATAATAAGGATTGGTCTATAATGATTATTGTAGCAGTGGGTGTCGAGCAGGATCATAATGGCAGCAGGGGACTTGCAACAACAGACCCGGACCCCGCAGCTCTTGAGGCCAAAACACTTGCAGAAAACTGTAGAAGGAGAAAGGAAAGAAAGCACAAAACAACAGGAGAGGGAAGAGTTGGAGCTAGTAACATGCATTAATGGGAGAAGATTACATTTACGTTTATTCATTTAGCTGACGCTTTTATCAAAAGAGACTTACAATTGCTATACATGTCAGAGGTCTCACGCCTCTGGGGCAACTAGGGGTTAAGTGTCTTGCTCAGGACACATTGGTGGATGGGTCACAGTGGATTCGAACCCGGGTCTCTCATACCAAAGGCATGTGAAGATTACATACCCTACCATTAGGCCTTGAGCTTTGTATGTGAGCTGAAGGATTTTAAATTCTATTCTGGATTTTACAGGGAAGAGTGCAGAGAAGATAATACAGGAATGATATGATCTTTTTTTCTAGTTCTGGTCAGTACCTGCAACATTCTGGATCAATGGTGGTGCTAGAGGCCAGGGCAATGTCACCCAGAGTTACTACAGTATATCTTTAGATACCATGTCACAGAGGGGTTTCGGGCGATGTACAATAACTTAAGATTTGTCTGAATTTAACATAGAAAAATTGTAGGTCATCCAAGTTTTACGTGCATTGGTTTCATCTGGCGTGATCAGTAGATATAATTGGGTATCATCTGCATAACAGTGAAAATTTATGAAGTGTTAATAAGGTAATTAAGGTGAATAGGATTGGACCAAGCACAGGAACTTGTGGAACTCTGAGTAACTTTGGCGTGGGTGGAGGATTCATTGTTAACATGTAAAAAAACTGGTATTGATCTGATGAAAAGGACTTAAAGGAGAACTCCGGGCAATTTTTAAGTTAATCTTGATCGTTATACCTTTTTGAGTACTGTCTATAGAAAAAAAAAAACGAACCGGATTGGTGCTTGCAACACGGAGCTGCTACAGCTAATGCCCAGAGCT
>JAPMOB010236716.1:0-17494 GCA_029875015.1 Lepomis gibbosus
GGATATGAATGTTTCCAGCTGACATATAGCTGACCCTATTTTACAGAGGAAGTTACACAAGTTTTTAAATGTATTAAATACATTCTCTTGTGATTTTTAAATTCCACAAAATGGAGCCAATGTAAAATAGAAGTATATTACAAATGGATACTCAGAGGGTAAATTAGAGGAACAACATTTTAGTTGACCAGTTATTCAGTTGTATGACTGTGTATTTCATCATAAATGCAGTGCAGGCCTAATATATTTTCACATTATTAAACATGAATCATATTGTTGGATATAAATATAACTATAGCTTCTTATAATATTGGTTCAATTGCTTTACCTTTATAGCAGAATATTCATATTTGAAAGACTACAATGGGATGAAAGTGTATGTTCCACAGGGTTTATTCAGACACAGGACCTCACGATTTCACTGTAACACAATGTGCATCTACAGTCATGTGTTAGGATAGTTGAACAGACACTATCACATAGTTTCTTTAGGGGAAAGACAGTAAATGAAACAACCCACCTGGAAAAGTTGCACATGCATTTCCCATCCTGAAGGTCTCCACTGCCCTCTCTAGATAGCCCCTGCACAGTCTGATCCATGGAATACCACCTCCATCCTAATGTCCTGGCCTTTTTCCGTCTTAAAAGCGAGAAACAGTGGTGGAGCTTATTAGACTAGACTTTCTATTTATCCTGTTTTCCCACTCCGTGAAGAAGTGAGGTCTCACCGCTGTGAATGCCTCACATTCTGGCTTGTGTCTGGTTTCTATTACACCAGCCTTCTGCCCAAGAAGGAAGTATAAAAAACAGAGAGGCAGAAAAAAAAATCCTCCTCTGGCAAGTGACCCTCATCCGAGGGTTCAGACTTGAGGATATAGTACTGCAGCTTGAAATGAACACCCAGCTGAGGGAGCGTGTTAATCGCAACACAGTCAACCTCCCCCCAATGCTCATGTGCAACATTTGCAACACAGATGATGAGGGTCCCTCTCTCTCTCTCTCTCTGTTTCTCTTATTTTGTTTCTCTCTCCCCCTAAACGTCTCCAACTATCTACAGTATGTGTATCAGCTTCCCGCAGGTAAACGTCTTCATACTTCCAACCATTTACACAACAGCAGTGGCTCAGAAAAAAAGGTGATGTATAGTTGTGGCACACTTCACACGTATTTGTAAAAATGCAAAACGTTATTAAAACATCCGCACCTCTTCTTCTCACTCTCCTTATGTCTCTCACACACTCATCAACCACGACAAATGCAGATAACCTTTATATTATATTATCTGTCTTATTTACAATTACATAACAGTTTACAGTGGGTGACAGTTATGAAAAGCAACTTTGGGGAGACAAAGACAGGGAGTATAAGGACAGAAGTGTCACCAAGACAGAAGCCACCTTGCCTCACTGCAGATCCGCTAGAATGTAACCAGCAGGTACGCTCAGTCATATCAAGTGTCATAATATTTAGTTCCTCCATCCAGGCAGATGGCCAGATAACAGAGCAGTGGACAGGTTGCAATCTGCACTCTAGCTACACATCATTTCCAGCTTGATGTTTATACTTCAAGCTTTCACCTCGGCCTGCTGAGCGCAGTAGCACACATTGTTACTTAAGGCATGTGATGGATTTTTTTCACATAACAGCAAGAGCAGCTGTGTGTGGACTGAAGTATCTCTCTCTCTCTCTCTGTCTCTCTCTCTCTCTGTCTCTCTCTCTGACACACACACACACACACACACACACACACACACACACACACAAACACTTCATTGCATTTTTTTAAAGCCTGAAAGGACACGACAAAGTACAGATGAGGAGGTGATTCATGCAAGATTAAAATCGGAAAGGAATTTCTCCATCTCTTTATTCTATGTGCCAGACATTGCTGTCAAGTTTGGGAAAGGATCTAAACTCAACTACTTTTAATAGAGGACAGATAAACGGGTTAGTGTCTGGCTTGCTTTAATGAAATGTGTCTGCTCATTGTCACAGTGACCATATTATTATAATGTTACTTTCACAAGGCCCTCAATAACCCATAGTTATGACCTGTATACAGCTATAAAGCGAAGAATAACGTTCAACAACATCAGTAAGGCCTCGATCAATCAAATCTCAGTTTTAACTTCGTTCCTTAAAAGTAAAAGTAAAAATATTTATTTCCTTCGTCTATTATAAGACTATTAGTCTGTCTTTAGCTAGTCATGGAGCAAAGACAAATGCAGTGAGACAGATTAAAAATGAGACAGGACAAGCACTTGAGACGTCTTTGCATTTAGATATTATTCTGTTTAAGTAATTTGTGGTGTAAAGAAAGCTCTGAGAGCCAACCATCTGGGCCTGCAGGACCCATCCTCCAAAGGCCTCGCCTTCAAGGCTCCCCTTTCAGTCTGACTAAGGAGATGTGGCGTAGTGAGCACCCCTGGTGCAGCACTGAGGAAAAAGAGACAGGGGATGCTCCTGGAATGACTAGAGCATTTGGGGTTTGGACATGTGCTATCCCTAAGGGACAAATAAGCACGTGTTTTTAAGTTGCAGTGCATTCCTCTCCATCCAAAATCTTCCCATCGTCCAAAGACACAGATGGTCCAGTGAAGACGGTTCACAAGTGAATATTCATCTAAAAGCCAATTAGAGTTTATATTGTTGGGATTTACAGTTAACACTCTGGTCTACTGTAATAGCAGGTTTTGTTGATATACCTACAGTATGTCTATATATCTTGTATCTTATAAGATATTTATCTATTATATTAAATTTACTGTTGATGTTCATCTTTATAACATGTCCTAAAATAACCTGGTTCTTCTAAGGACCTCACATCCCACATTCCAATTAAAACAATGTATTACTTTACTAATTTATCATAACTTAATTACAATTTATCCATTTCTTTTATTTCAACCATTAAACAATAATTATCAGTGAGGGATACTGTTTTTTTTTTTAAAAGGGAAATATGATAGATTTATTATTAGTAGATTTGGTTTACTTATTCCAAAAATTAAATTTGTCTTTGTCAAACGGAGCTAAAATATTTTAGTTTCTCAAATTACTTCAAGCAAAAACAAAAGTGCAGAAATGCATAGACTCAAACCAAACCAATGAGTGTCTAGTTTTGTTGTTGTTCCTGTGTCCTCGGACAATTCAGGCTATTCTGGCTTTGGGAAACTGTGGTTCATGTTGATAAATATTGATTGGACTGCCCAGAGCCAGGAAAATATTACAGTATTCCCCTGTAAGACATTGCTTGACATTGCGCTTGTCACAAGGACTGGCAGTATGTGACAGCCAAACAAAAGTGTTTAATATTCATTAGGTTAAAGTTATGTTTAGTGTTGAATGGCTTTTCAATTGTGGTAGCATCTGTGAGTTATGAACAACTTTCAAAAAAATCTAACATGACAGCTGACGAACAACAAATTTTTTCCGACCTTCAAGTCAAAGAAATGAAAAATGATCATAAAAACTACTATAGTACATGAGCTCTTCAGACATTTATTGCATTTTTAAAAAAAATGTGTGTCAATCACCATAATATTTTACTGGATACTGGATTTTATTGGAATGATTTTTTCAGTCCAGACAGTTTCACCTTTTAAGAGGTCACTGGGGGCTGTGAGGGTTTGCAGCATAGCCGAGTGTTGAAGTGATGCAACATGGAGGAGTGAACATCTCGACAACTCTCCTTGGCCGCCGCCAATGTCATCACAAGACTTTTTATCCACATGTATTTACTGAACAAAGTTGATGTGAGCAGACTGGGGGCTGTGGAGGTCTATGTTTATGTAACAGATCAAGCTCCACCATGTGACTTGGATGTGCCCCCCCTCTCCCCAAGAGAAAAGAGTGACACAAGACACCAGAGCAAAAACATGCAACTTGGTGCTTGTACTGCTCCTCTCTCCTATCTCTCCTACTGCTATCATTAAATTGCTCTCACCCGACTGTGGGGGGCTATCCCATAGGCAGCCTGAGAGTGGTGGCAGTCCCATCTCATTTGTTCATTTTTCTCCCAGTTTCTCAGCTGAGCCTATCCTACCCCCAGGGTGACTGCGTCCCGTGCCAGTTTTACTAAGGCTGGGCTCCACTGAAGCGACTGAGATGAAAAGCCTTGAGGTGGATGCCAACAACTTCCCTCAGCCAGGGCTCTGCGTCTCCTGCATATGAGCAAAGCAACTTGTATTTAGTTTGCATTACACTATTTTACCACTGCACTAACAAAACAATGGAGACTTGTTTTCAAAGTTGATGTATGTTAGTTCAGTTGCTAAAAATTAGCCACACCACTCAGTGTCCGCGGGGTCTTAAAAAGTCTTGAAAGGTGATAAATCAATTTTGCGAAAATTAAGGCCATTAAAAAGTATTAAAAAGTCTTAATCGCCATTTAACAAGGTATTACATTTTGAAGGTGTTTTTTTCAATGTGAAAATCCTGTTTGTCCAAAAGTTTGTTTGCTAAAAGTGTAGATGACGTTTTTATTTAACGCATAGCCAAAAATACTAGCCAGGCAGAGAGTAGCGACTGTGTGATTCGTTTCTGTAGGATCTACCGTCCGCCTATTTCACTCTTAAAAGCTCCAAAAAATAGTTTCGTGCGAACCAGAAAATGATTTACGAGTACAACCGACCGTAATCTCCCACCCCGCCGGACCCTCAATGCTGATCGTCCAAAAGATAGTCGGACTGGCGATCAGGACACCGGTTGCTCTGTGGCCACTTGAACAGCCCCGTTCCTGAAAAACAAGAGCGTGATGCGCCACCAGCAGCTGAATCGGTAAGACAGAAGACAACAGGGAAAATTCAAGGAGCGTGTGGGTTTGGCTAACGTTAGCTAGCTATTTAGCTAAACTGGTTTATTAAAACACGTTCAACTTTTCAAAAGCCGATCCTCTCGTCAGTGTCGTTTTCTTTGAACAGATCAGTCACACCCTGCATGGAGCGGGATTTTTTTTTAAATTGATGTTCTACAACAAAACTTTATAAATGTTGAACTCAATGTTCTGCATAGATGGTTAAGATTATTGACGAGTTAGTAGCCTGCCCAAAATCAAGGTTGGAGACTATCATGTAGCCTAGAGCATTTTTCTTGCACAAAGTTAATGAATAAAAAAACAACCCCAAACTGAAACAACTGTAATTTGAATTAATATTATACTAGTATTAAGTTATATACTAATATGAAATTATATTGAATATAGTAACATAATGAATATATTAATATCAAACTTAAAGTGTATCCGTGTGTCCTCACCCAATTAGACATTTCTATCATAATAAACACGCTGATATGAGCTGACATTTTGCCAGTTTTTATCAGTATGCCAGTTATATTTTTCACAGAAAAGTTGTGCAAACCAGTGATTTTGTAATTTACAGTGGCCACTGCACATGACTGGATTACATGATAGACTAAAGGGCCATATCATGTTTCGCCTTTGTCAAAACTATCTTCCCCGCAATACGTATCATTAATGATAATGATATTCCTTACTCTTAATGTATTTCCTTGATAATACAGTTGACACTTTTCCAGTTTGAGTTCGGGGTTTATGGACCTGGAGTGAATTTATGTTCTAAAATTAGAGAAAACAAAACATGATGTATAGTTAGATAGGCAGATAGCTATTCGCCATCATTATTTTTTTTACACTAACTGGCTGATGAAGTTTTCCATCAAGGCAGTAAAATCTGACACATAGCCATCCAAATAAACAAAATAACAGCGCTTTGTTAGCAGAGCTGGCGGGCCTTAATCTTTGATGTTATCTTGTCATATCTTGTTAACTGGCCATGTCATAGGCTGAACTGGGGGCAAGCCCAAAGGAGGAGCAGTCCTAGTCAGGGTCATTTGGACTAGCAGAGATATATGTTTACCGCAGCTCCTTCCTTCCAGATGCCTTTGTGCCATTGCCCTTCTCCAACTCAGTGAGCTCCAGACACTGGTAGCGACGCTGTAGGACCCCCAATGATAACAGCAATATACCCTCTCTCTTCGGCCTTCATGCAACAAAAGCTCCGATCAAATCTGAAAATGTGCACATGCTGTAATAGTGTACTAGTTGACACATGACACATTTAAAGCTTGGCCATTTAGCCAGTGAAATTGCTAAGAAAAGGTGATCTGCAGAGCAAGGTACAGCTTGGCAAAATATGAATCAGGACATTAGGAGATGATGTAATACAGTGTAAAGTGAATATTTTCTATATTTGTTAATGAGCAAAAAAAACACTTGCTTTTGAAAACAAATTTGTCAGTGTAATCAAATGTATTTTCGCGTTGAAACATTTTTATCCACACGATGGCAATCATGTATTTAATAAAAATAGACTCCTATTGAACTTTCACAAACCTTTTGAAAATGTGTTTGACTTTATGAGTCACACTCTGAGGTTAATGACCTGTTTAGATTGCAGTCACTGATGACATAGATGATCACATTCCTGATATTGGGAGTAATGACCCACTTATTGTCATTGAGTAACATTAGATGGAAAACATGAAACAAGAAACACCACACCTCAATCATTTACAGAATTTAAGGTTAAGTTACAGTTTTTTAAGAGACTAAATGCTACTATTTAGGATGACTGAGAGGAGTAGTGTACACTGAAAAAAAGATAAACTGTATAATTTATCTTAGTGGTATAGTGAACTGCAAAATGGAACACGTACTTTCATTAGAAATTCAAACATCTACAGCTACCAATTCCAACAACTATGCACATGTAAGTTACACCAAAAGGGTTGTTATGCTGTAGTCACATTGTTTCAAGCTTTGGACTGGTTTCCAGTTAAACTGCTTGTACCTCTGTATTTCTGGTAATTTGTATTATTTACTTGAAAAACACCTGCTTAATTATCTTTGTTTTATTTTGCTTTATAGAGAAATACCATTTAAATATACAGTGCATAAACCGAAAATTAGTTTTAGCATTCAATGGTCAGCAAGAACATATCCATTTGAGCATCCGTGGCAACAAAATGATGGTGCTTGTGGTTGAAAATTACTGCATCTGAACACTGAGATCAATGAGATTTTGGTAATCAATAAGATTTAACAATGTTACTCCGGCTGAATAACTCAAAAGGGAGATAGCATCAGACTGTCCATTCTTACAGATGAAATGACCATGGACTGTCTCAATTTCTTGAGATTTTTGTAACTTATTCAGGCTGGACAGAAGATACAGTAGCTCAGTGCTTGTATGATCATTGTCAAGGATATAAAACTAAGTATCAACATGATATGAGACCATGTGAGAAAAACGTTAGCTGCATTCAAAACTAAACCTCTTTAACCACCTTCTATTAAATAGCTAACTAAAATGTAACAAACAAACCTACTTATTTTCTGCCACTTGACTTGAAGTTGTATGAACCTCTACATATTCAGTTGAATTCAATACATCCATCCATCCATCCATCCATCGTCAACCGCTTATTTTGCGTACAGGGTCTCGGGGTTGAATTCAAATGATTGTGAAAAAAAGCCTTTGTTAATGTATATTAAGTGAAGACCTGCATACTCAGAAATTCTTCAGCGTTTTACAGCACCACAGCGGAAAAAAGGACAAGGAAAGGCTGTACCTACCTGTCCATGAGGATAAAGCTGGAGCTTATTCTATGCTTTATGGTAGGTCATCCTGGGCGGGCATCCAGAGGCATCGTTTCACTGTTCAGACTCAGAAATAGGATGAGTGAGACAATGGGTCATTTTTCTTCAAAACCCCTCACCACCAAGTACAGGCAGGACACTCAGGAGACCAGCATCCTGCCAAAGGCCCCATTGTTCTCCAGCCTGTCCGCCTGCTTTGCTATGACCACTGACTGCTTATTTATTTAATTCAGGATGACTCCTACTACAAACCCATTCATTCGCCCAGAAATGAAAAGTGACGTATCTCTGAACCTCCAAAACCTTGCTTTTTGTGATATGGCTGTATGAGGGTGGGTTTGTGTGTGTGTTCGTGCATGACATTTGAGATAACTACCAAAGCTATTACCAGCTATCCACATTATTCTCAACACAATTTAGCAGAGATGGGGACACGAGTTTGAGACTCGGACTCAAGTCCGACTTAAGTCGCCCACACAGTGACTCGACTTAAGACTCCTCCTGAAAAGACTCGGACTCAAGGTGTGGGACTCGTGAATAATGTTGATTTTTAGGGAAATGACACTGGGTTTGAGAGCCTGCGGTTGGTGTTGACCTAAAGTAGTTAATAAGCGGTCATTAATTGCATTGCACATTACATGGTTGTGCTCTGTAAATGACAAACAGTGAAACTTGAAACTTCATTTGGACTCTAGTTCAAAGACTTTTGAGCATCTCTGCAATTTAGTAAACGTCCAGGGCTTTTCTGGGTTTAAGTACAGATTTTATTATCTACTTAAACCTTTCTTCTGATACATGTTTTGCAGATTTGTTATAAGAATTAATGTGTTTCCTTTGCCTTTTCTAAAGGTTATTTTCAAGGCCAAAAAGCTTGTGTAAAGCTTTCCCTCAGCTGGATGCAGAAGGCTGTTTGTTTTGTTTGTTTCGTTTTTGTCAGCTGATGGAAATATGGCATGACAGCTCATTTTCTTGATGTGCCATGGCATGCCAAAAACCTGATGATCACGAAATATTTGATATTCTTTTTTTGGTATTGTGTTTGACCTCTTTTTGTATCACAAATGTATGAACGTATGAATGAATTAATGTTGAACTTACATGTACATAAGTAAGTAGCAGTTTGTACTATATCATAGTAATTAACTTAGAATGCATTCATACATGGAATACACCTCAAAGTGTTCTAAATACAACAGACTCTATAAAACAATAATGCAAACTATGGTTATCCTCTGCCTTCATGATCACCGACTACCAAATACTACTCCAGTCTCCAAGCATGCTAGCCAGCTCTCCCAGCAAAGCCTCTGGCTTCAACCCCCTTACCTCTGCCCTTCTCGCCAGTCTGCCACTCTTTCACCTCTCCTGTCTGGACCTTCATATTCCTTAATCACTAATTGGCCAGGCTTGAGTATGCTCTTGGTTTCAGCCTGGATTGCTGACACACAAGCCTTTTACAGTTTAAGCAAATCACAAACTTCCAACATGTGAAGATGATGATGATGATAATAATAATAATAGCTTTATTGGTATAGTGACAACAAAGTGCTAAAAATCAGTATCAAAACAAGTCAATTTATGGAAAAAAATAATTATGTATCACAAAGTGGTTTGAATTCAATAAATAAAACATAAACAAATCAATATCCCCCTGATGCCTGAATTTATTTACAATAAAATAAAAGGTATAAAGCAAAGGAGTGAGATGAAACCAGGAACAGACTCTTCAAGCCATCTCCTATCTTTGTGATAATCAAAGGCCTTCACCCATCTGTAGCCTTATTATCAGCATGGCACCAGCGTAGGCGTATGCCTGCAATACTTCAGAAAGACAAGAGCTGAACAATCAAACAACAACCCAGAAATATTAAGGTTACCATAAAGTACATGGGTTATAATGAGAAACAACTGGCTGAGCAAATGGCCACAAGTTAAAACATTAATGTGGTTGGTGTGTCTGAAGTCCAATGAAAGTTTGCCAAGAAAGTTAACTGTTAACAGTTGTTCCAAAGTTGTTCTCTGGTAGATGTCCAATTCCATGAAGAATCAATATTTGAGATTATTTTGTTTGTGACAGCAAGACTGGCACACTGATTAAAAAGTGAACAAATTTAATAGTGAGGTTTAATAATTGCTGTCAGGGTTGTGGTGGTTGAGAAGGGAAAACAGGGTGGTGGACCCAAACACAGGAGGCAGAGCAGAGGAGGTACAGTTCAAAAAGGGGTTTATTCCATAAACAAACAAAAGGCAAGCACACTTACTGGCAGAGTGGCAGAGACTAATTCATAAATGAACATAGAAAACCAACAAAAAATCCTGAGCGGGTGTAATCCAAAATAACAAAAACTAACAGGGAACAGGCAGGTGATAGGACAAAACGGAACAAACTATGACACTACTACAGACAGCACGTCAACATGCTACAATGACCAGACAGACTGAGGGAAACAAGCAAGGATATATACACAGGGTTAACGAGCTGGGAGGAGGTACACAGGTGAGGGACACAGGCAGGCAGAGAGAGAGCAGGGGAAAACAGAGAGTAAGACATGCAGAGGGATTACTGGGGTAACAGGCACAACACAGGTTACTAAACACAGGCCATATCACAAGATGTAACAGATCAGAAATAAACAAACTAACTCAGACACAAGCAGACAGATCACAACAAAACTAACACCAACAGGGAAAACAGACTGAGTCTGGGATAAAACAGAACTCAGAGCAGACCCATACACAGACCAGAGGCCTGTACCATGAAGCAGGATTTGAGCTTATCCAGTTAACTTCGGAGTTAACCCTGGGTTTTCAGTACCACGAAGGTGGTTCATTTATATACCGGGGTAGATCGCCATGGTAACTTATGCTGAACGGCTAACCTGCTCCGGAGCAAGTTATGTTCCAGAAAAGAGATTCACTCTGTGAAAACGCTGCCTACTGACCAATCAGCTCTCTTGGAAAATGACATCATCATCTGTAGGAAATCCCACAGACTGTTTTAGCCAACACGCTGCTTTATGTTTGCAGCGGTGATGTGGAGGAACTCTTGACTATGGCGATCCTACAGAGACTGATTAGACTGATTAATGTTGCCTACAAGTTTTTACAGTACAGCAGGATAAGCCTTCTTACTGCCTTTAAATGTGTATAATATTTTTATTTGCTCCCAGTTCGTTACACACCCTGACGCATCCGTTAAAATAAATGGGTTTGTCTTATGTGAGGCTGAATATTATGAGCAGTTTGGTAGGGATATTGAAATACTGAATTTTAACATGAACGTAGGCTTTCTATTTTAGGTTAGTATAGCTTTCTTAGGCATACTAGTGTTGCGTTTTTCAGATTTTGAGAAAGGAGAGGCTGGGTCCGATGAAAATTAACAAGAAAATTTAATTAAAAAATAGGTGACTAAAAGATGGCATTACAGAACAAACATTAAACAAAAACACTGCATTGGACTGGAAACTTGTTCCTCTTTTTAGATTTACAGCTTTCAGTCAAGTCCTAACAGACTAAGCCAAAGCAGCCTCCAGCAGTGGACTGAAAAGTTGCTTCTCCTCCCAGATCCACAGCTTACAGTCCTGATTCTCACAAAATGAATTGTTAATAGCCTCCAGGTATGTGGGTGGGTCCTTTTTCCTTAGGTCTATAGCCATTGGTCATTTGGTTGGTTTCTTCATCACCCAATTAGGAAGGGTGTACCATTATTGTATTCAGAGTTACCTTTGATCAGACAAAAGAGTGCCCAGACGTGAAGCCCCCTTCACTCTGCAGGAATAAACAGTCTTTTGCTCTAAACTAATCATAGAGAACAACAGGGCTTGTCTACAAAATGGTTGACACCCTATCTTAAGTGTCAATGAAACAGTTAAAACAAAACAGTCCTTCTGGCACTAAAGAAAGAGGTGTCAGTTTTCTTCACATTACAAAGAGGATAGGCTACAAACAATGGTTTAATCAACATCCTGATGCAATTGTCTGGAAAACACTGAAACACTGGAATATATTAAGTTTGTTGTAACTTTTTAAAACTCAACACTAGCCTACAGAGACTGTAGTCATGTTCTGCCCCACGCGATGTGGGCGCAAAAGGTGGGACACTGAGTTTTCATTAGCCTAAATGTTGAGATTCAGTCTTTCAAACACTATTTGAGCACATTTTATGGCATGAATGAAGTTTTCGTTTCATTGCTTTATGAAGTTAATTTAGAACACTGTTTGAAACACTTTTGAGAGTGTTAAATAAATTAAACTCATTTTTGAAGTGACGACAAGCTTTTTTTTAAGTGAGGGAGAATGGCCCAAGTCTTTTTAATGTGGAAACACCGACACACAGCCAAGCTGAAAGTACAAGGCGGATATTTTCATACAGCTCATAAGAACACTTTTTATCAACGCTGTTCATTTAGGCATTCACACTGTCTGCGATTTTCTGTCTCCCTGCATGTGTCAGCTGCTGGCGTGATACTTTGGTATTTCTGTAGTGTTACAGTTTAATCCTTGTTCGTAAAATATGACGCACTGCTGACAGTGGAGTTATTCATGTCTGTGATTGGTCATCTGTTGCTAACACCGCCTCTTTTATGTGAACACGCTCCCGGCTGGATTGGGAAACCCTGGGTTGACTTACCGAGTTGATAACCAGCTTCGTGGTACCACTTATCCCGATCACAAATCAGTGTATGTTTCATGATGGGATTATCTATGATTGACAGGACGTTACCATGGCGACTTGTCAATCAGGCTAGAGCCGACTTGTACCCTGTTGAAAAAGCTTATTAGGAGTTGACTGTTCACTTTCTCTTGGCTGCTCACTTACATTTAGTTTTAACACTGTTGTTCGGTCGACAAAGTTATCAGCCCAGTTAAAATGACAGTATATACATAAAGAGTGTCTTTGTACCTCTTAACAGACACTAAATGCAATTAAAATGTCTGTCCAACATGAACAGGGCCCTTACATGACAACAAGATGTCAAAAAGATAGTAAATTTGTATAGAGAAATATCACTTAGCAATTGTAATTCCAGTGATGCAATCCAAAACTGTACATATTCACTTTACATATATAGAGAAAGAGGAGAGCTTCTGAATTTATGCATAAAAGGATAAGAGTATATATTATACTAAATGCAAATGTGTGTTATGAACACATTTAAAATCTTTTACAATTCTGTTTAAACATGTGCAAAATGGAATGTAAATACAGTTTTTGTGGAGGTTGTGTTTGATGCATTTTCAGTGTTTGAATGCCTTTTGTGTGAAGGTTTATTCACAGTTTAATCTACATTGACCTCTGCTGTGCTGGTTGTATGAAGAGCTCTGAAAAGGTCAACTCAGTATTGAGAAATGCATGTATAAAACTGTAATGTAAATGGAGGTGGAAAGATAAATGAAAAACCACAGATTACTCAAAAAATTACAATAGGGTTAAAAATGCCTCTCTGACACAAATTTTGCTCATGTTTTCATGGTCAGAGTCTATATTTAAGATAAAAAGAAGACACATTTGAATCTTTATATTTGCACAATGTTTAATTGGTATAGAGAAACCAAAAACATCAAGTCACATGCTTTGCAAATACTGGAAATGAGGTTGAGGGTAATCTGATTCTGTTTGACCAATGTCATATGGTATGCATTAACACCAGATGTGTGTCTGGCATGTGTGTACACGTAAGCAATGAATGTTTCAACAGACATCATAGCAGCTGTTTTAGTAAACATGTGACTGCAGGGTGAAAATCTTCTTTCTCGTAATTGTAAGCTTTTTGAAATTTTTAAGTATGTCCTTGTTGGTTTGAAAAATTGATTTCAAAGCATGAACTGAATATTTTTCTTAACCGATAATTAAACATGTATCATTCATATAAAGAGTAATATATTTTTTAGTTTCATAAAATAAATATGAGAACATTAGAGTGTGACCTCCGCACATCTGTTGATGAGATGTCTGTACAAAACGTTATATCCAATTTAACTGCAAATCAGTACTGGCAATCAGGATGTTCTGGACCTTTATGTCCGTGTTTTGTCTGAATGCAAAACAGCATTTCTCCTAAAATAGGATGTAGTAGATTTTTAAAATAAAAACAGTGCTCTACTCTTTTGAGAGACAATAGATATTCACAGACAGCAGAGGTTTTGACTTGAGTCACAAATATGATAACTTTAGACTCAACTTGACAAAATCAAAAAAGAGTTCATTTTGACTTTAACCCCAATGGCTTGTGACTTCATTTGGACTTGAGCCTTTTGACTCGAACTGACTTCGTACTACCAAGCCCAAATATAAATTATGATATAAAAAACATCAACAATTCATTTAGTTAATTAAAAAATTACTTTGACTTTTGTTGTGTGAAACTGTGCCAGGGCCTTTTTTCTATAGAGGTTAACGCTTTAGTCATTAATAAAGTTTTTTCAAATGTTTTAACTCTTGTTAAAAATGTTTAAAAGCACATTATGACTTGTTCAGGACTCAAAACTCCAAGTGTAGGACTTGAGACTTGGAATTAGAGTACTAAGTTGCTTTGAAAATGGAATAATATATTAGTTTACATTTTACTAATTACTTTCATTTGTGTTGCAGCAATGTTTTTTCATGTCAGGGATCAAGCACTGAAACTCAAGTTTATTGCAGTTCCTTACAAATCCAGTGGTGGGCAATATTGTACAGGCAAAGAGCACAGATCTGGCACATCCACATGCATTATTACAATAAAATCACTGGCTTTTATAAACAACAGTGTGATGGTATAAAACAATTTAATAGTTCAACATTTTTAACTAAACAAACTGTTGAGGATATATAGTGTATTTCTCGCTGCTTCCCTAGATGACTATTATGTTCTTATCCATTTCTTTGAGACACTGAAAGTAATGGGAGTATATACTATAGTTTTCTCCAATTTGCGATAGTGTATGATTGCTGTGACGCAGCAATCACTACATTAACCCACTTCCTTCACCACCAACTTGTAGAAATACATTCTTTAAGGATGATCTGAACCAGAGCTTGATTATAATCAGGAAGATTTGTGTAAAATGCGGATGCAGAAGCTGCTTCAGAAATAGTGACATATATGTAATGAAACATATTAACATGTTAAAAAGTACATAACTACCTAGGATTCTAATAATAGATTAAAACACCAGCTCAGTGGAATGATGGTGAGTATAAGCAACAACTGATTATATTTTTTAAATGTGACAATAGGCGAAGTTGCTAGTCATGGATCACTGAGCAACTACACTGTAAAACAAAGTTCAGAGACCACTATAGATTTATCTAGTAAAGGAAAATGTACTTTGTCACTACTGCAGTCTCACTGAATCAATAGTTTCTGACATCATAAAATGTGATCTTCTGTTATTTTGGTCAAATTAAGTCTAAACTACAGGTTGAAAAAATCTAAAAACAGACCCACAACATGAGAAAATGTATGCACATAAAAATGACTGATTGGTTTAATATCTGAGTCTGTATCGAAACTGAACGTCTCTGGTAGGTTGTATTGTCCCAAAGCCCCATCGCCTAAAGTCAAATTCAGGAATCTTCTCATCAGGATTCATCAGCTCAATCTCAAAATAGACCAACATGAGAAAAGCAAACTGTTTCAGCTCATTGGTGGCAAAGAAACGACCAGGGCACATGGACACCCCAGCACCCCAGGGCATGTTGTAGTACTTCACCTTCTTCCCTGCTTTGTAAAAGTCAGTTTTCTTCATCCCGTCTGGATTCAGAAAGCGATCGTATTTGAATGAATGTGGGTCAGGGTGGATCTCTGGGTCAATATGAACAGCACTGTAAGGAAAGACTGCCACTCTGTCGCCCTTGCGAAGGAAGTATCCACGCCCATCAGCCATCTTGAGGGTCATATCCTGGAGCACTTCTCTGGTTAGGAGGGGTGAAGCAGTGAGTCGGAGGGTCTCCTCTACAGCACTGTCCAGGATTGGTGTTTTCATCAGCATTTCATGCGTCAGGTTGACTAAAGGGCCACCACGTAGGACTTCTTGCCCGGATTCCTTCAGAACCTTATCTATCTCTCCCTTCACTGCTGTCATGGCTTCGGGGTGTTTCATGAGGTAGAGGAACAGCCAGAATGCAGAAGGCCCTGTGTTGCCCTGAGAGGCCCAAAGAAGCACAAACATGTACTTGTTTATCATTAACTCCTTCATTCCCATCTCCTCTTTGGCCTGCTGTATGTCCCACACCCAGCGACTGATGTTGTCCTTGGTCTTCATCTTCTGCACTGACAGAGAGTTCCAGAAGAATCCCATTAGCCTCTGTGCTTCCAACCTTTCCCTTGGTGGCAGGACCCCATAAGCCAGGTTGGGGAAGAGTTGGTCATATTTACGAAACTCGTGAAATAAGGCTTCTGATTCAGCTCTGTCTTTCTCTTTGGCTTTCTCCTCACTTCCCTCTGACGTGTGTGGCACATTGCCATACAAGGATAAGTAGCCGGCCCTGAAAAGAATATTGTAGCAGTACTTGAACAGTCCGTCTTCCATCCAGGTCCTTTGATCTGTAGCTGAGCTGATGTTGTGCAACAGCAGATTCTGCAAATTAGTCATCATGGATTGTGTCATTACCTGCAGTCCATCTCCTTTCAGATGCTTGCTGCTGGACTCATGGAGAATCTTGTGGTCGTTCTCTATAGCTGTGTAACCAAACACTCTGCGCACCAGATGCACAGCAAACTTTCTGAAGTCCAGTTTTTCTCTACTCTCCTTAACAAGTGCCCCAAATGATAGAGGGTCCTGAATAAATGTGATATAATACCCTCCCAGCTGTACTGTGAACACATCACCATGCTTTTGTTTCATCCTCTCCAGGAACTTTAACGTGTTCCTGCGAAACTCTAAGACATGACCCAGCCAAGGAATGAGCCCCTTATCCAAGGGGGGCTCTCCTGGTCGCCGCTGTCGAAACACCCCGAGTAAGTACAGCCCTCCAGTCAGGGCAGCAAGAAAACCAAGAAAAACAGGAAGCAGTAGTGCCATGACTGAGTCCTCTGGCAGCCACACAGTGATTTTGAGGTGAAGGGCTAAATCCTGCAATATAAACAGACATTTACTCCTCCCATTGCTTGTGGGATGGGTTTCAGTGTTCCAGGAACTGCACTACTCAATACTTTCCAACAAACCAGGAAACAGTGACGTTCACACTACATTTGCATTTATGTGCTTTTATATGACATGCTAACATTTGTTTAAAAAAAACAAGTCATAAGGCATGATTATTTTTCAACTGAAGATATTACAGTGAAAACATAAACCTTTCGGGGGGTTTTGTGTGTTACCATCATAGCATTAAAAATACCATATGGAGAAAGGATGTTGTGTCTCTGAGTTTATTTTCAGTGACGATGTACAGAGGTTAAAATATGATGTCACAATGTGGTCTAATCACATTTCTCATCTTTATGGTACACATGTCAATAAAACAATATCCTTCCATTCAGAATGAAGTCTCTTCTGATATATTTGTATAAGCAGTATTTGTGTTCTGTTGGTGGATTTTAACATCATTTGATATTTAAAAAAAGAGAATTAGGATTTTTTTTTAAATCTATCAGAAGCTGCTAGCAATGATAATACCTATTAAAGGTTCTATATGTAGTTTTTCTACTAAAATGAATCCTTTTTTTTATTGCCTGTGTGCGAAGGGGTTGTAATCTGACATTAAAATTGGCTATTAACTCTGAAGGCAAATATTCCTATTCCTATTCGAAGGCTCCGGGTCGGATTTTCCGCGAAATCCAGTGACTGACACGTGCATGCGCGCTTTCGAGCCTCTCGCTGTGTCCAGAGCCCTGACTTTGCACTCAGCAGCGACGACACTGCAACTTACGACATGGAGTCTGCTAA
>JAPMOB010236717.1:0-14349 GCA_029875015.1 Lepomis gibbosus
CAGTTGCACCCTCAGCAGTGCTTTAGGTGTTAATTAAAAGGATGGCAGTTTAACTGCAACAACTGACATAAATAGCCCATTTTTAACAATAACTTTTATGCAGAAAAGATGACTTTATGAGATTCTTTACTGTAGCCAGCTACCGTGTAAAACATATTTATACATCAATATACATGCAGAACAGGTTTTACTATATGATCATATGTATTATTTTAATTGAAATACATGCAAATATACGTTTTGTTGCCGTTTAGTTTATGGTTTGCCATTTGCAATGTGTGCTTCCATGGGCGCTGACATTGTTTTCTGAAGTCATTCAGATGCTACTCGTGAAGTCGGGGTACAATTTTTTTCTCGGAGTTCACAAGTAGGAAAACTGAATTCAAGTGGCGTTCCAGGATAGTTTTTCTAGTTGGAGGTCGGAAATTTCCCAGTTCCGAGTTGCCTGGAATGCAGCATAAGAGCAAGCTGATCAGATGTTTCCTAAAAAATAAACATTGTTCACGAGTCCCGCACCTCGAGTCTCAAGTCGAGTCTGAAGTCACTGTGACTTAAGTCGCACTCTACTCCAAGTCTCTAACTCTAGTCCACATCTCTGTCACACACACAATGAGCTAAGCTAACAAAGCTAACCAGCTGGGATCATCACACACATAACACCATACGGACAAGATACTGACCTGTCGTTTGTGGGAAACAGCAAAGCCAACTTTACTCACCCATCCTGCAGAAAAAGAGCGATCATACTGGAGATTTATCCAACATTCAAACACCTCACAGATGTTAACACGGGTCTTCCCCTCACTTGGTCCTATAACTTGTTTTACAATTCCTCAAACCTTTCCCTCTTTGGAAGTCCCATAATGAGTCCAAAATGTTCAAATGTACCAGTTTGTTTATGTTCTCTCTCCCACTGCTTCAAGGACGAGCACGCTACCGCCACCTGTTGCTTGCTCTGAGCAGCTTTGTTTATGTTCCTTTTAACGACCCAGAGCTGTGTAGGAAAACCGGATTTGTTTTGAGAGCACACGAGTGTTAGCGACCCATGAGGAAATATTTGCTGAATTTAACAAAAAGTCTATTTGATTAGAATCGCAGAGTATCCCTTTAATCACCTCACCATTATGTCATCAATTTTAATCAACAAAGTTTAGATGAATTATATGGATTTGATCCTATTTGGGGCTGTATTGTCTCAAATAAAGAGCCTCATGATTGAAAATTTGGCAGCAGACAGCATGGGTTAATTTCTGAATGGTGCAGTGCCTTTTTACTGGGAATCAGAGTGTGAAATTGCCTTGAATCACCGTCCAAATGCTGGGAAATGTTCGCTAGTGTCGGTAAGTTGGCTTATTCTCTAAGCAACTGTGGCAAGTAGCCAGTCTCAGATGGAGGTCAAACTTGTGCTAACAGTGAAACTTGAGGCTGATTTTTTTTTCTCGTATACTTTTTTAATGACGCTGCGTGACAAAATAGTGTCATCCCTGCCAAATGTTGACACGTCTGTAGTTTCACACGATGAGAAGTTTCTCATCAGGCGTTTGTAATCAGGTGGAGCTGTGCAGTTAATCACGCCTGGATCCATACCTCTGGATCAGTTGTTTCCATAAAGCTTTGCTGTTAATCACAGCTGCAGTTTTTAATTTTGTGCTTCAGGGATTCTGACTCGCTACGCTTGTGAGGAAATTAAAGTACAGTGTGGGAGCGGCAGCCTTCTGTAAACAACGCTTTGAATCAAAGCGTGTGATTGCAGAACCTGGGCTGTAATGTGGCTTTATCCTCAAGAGGGAAAATCCAGTTCTGGTTCCGTCGCAACTGTCAAAGCAAACAAGAAATTATATTGTGACTAGTCAGGTGGAGTTTTGTATTTAAATACGCTCATTTGTTTCCACCGTTTAACGCTCAGGAATGAACGTTGAGGAATGAACGTTAAACAGTGTGAAAGAGCTTAGGATAGATAGATGCGGGATGAGTGCATGAAGGAAGACTTCCACAGCGGATCCCAGAATATATGCAAGAGATTGGTACATTACCGCTAGCTGAAGCATTGGCCACAGCTGAAGAGAGAGATAAACACTTGACTGATATTCGTATTAACCAATAAGCCCGTCAGTGGGCCAGAACACACAGTGCTAAGTATCTCAATCTCCCTCTTTTCTCACTCTACTTCCTCCTTCTCACACTATGCACACAGTTTTTCTCTCTCATTCTTTCTGACAGAGAAAAGACAAGGGGATGGTGGGATGAAAAGTAAGGTAAAAAAAGTGAGAAGTAGCAGATGGAAGGAATATGGATGGGAAGGAGAAAATGAAGCTGTAGAGGAGAAAGGAGACAAAGAAAAGGGGATTAACACGAGTTAGTTGAGTGAGAAAAAATAGAGATGTAGATACTGTGAACAATATGTTCTGGCTTACTGACAGTCTTATTTGCCATTAAGGTTAAAGTCTCACCTCTTTCTCATGTTTTCTTTAGCTCCTTCTCCTTTATGCCACTTTCCCCCTCTTTTAGTCCCTCTAGCCTTTTATTTTTCCATCTTCCCTCTGCCCTGTTCTGCAGTCGTCACATTAATCACATCCCTCAGTCACATTTTTACAAGCGGTAAGCACTTTATTTACTCAACACATTCACATAATGAATGGAGCAATCACAGTGCAATCAAGTGCAAGCAGCCCCGCATATTGTTTGACAAGAGGCTGCATGCGTTCGCTTGTTCTGCAATCCAGATACGACAGCAATATTGCTGTCATCCTCGATTTGGTAATTTCAGATGCTGACAAGGTTTTCGAGTTGTGGGAGTTTCTGAAGTGACATTTCAATTTTTGAGACATGTATTTCAGATTTTGAAAAGCCAGGTCATTTTCAAAGGAGCCTAGAGGATATCAGAGACTTTGACAGTTGGGTCTCTCTGCAGGATTGTAATGTTTCTTCTTCTTCTTCTTCTTCTTCTTTCATACATTAATTGTATTTAAGGATGAATTGCAGATGTTCCGTTCCAAAGTAAACTAGAGAAAAACAGACTGTTTACGACTTTAGAACTCTTCTTAGTTAAAAAATTAAAAAAATAACTTTAACAAACGCAGAGGGAATAAAGTTTTTAGGTCACAAGTGCTTGGACTTAGTTATGGAAAGTCATGGAAAAGTTTATGTAGTTCAAAGGAACTGTAATTTTTTGTATTCATATTTACTTGTTTCATTTGAATCAGCATGTAGACTTGGATGGATTTTCACATGAATTACACAGATGATACTTTAGAGAAAAGGTTGGCAGCTTTGAAATTGTTGCTGTTGATTTGTTTATTTAGGATTTTTAATAGATTTTTGGTTGAGCAATTGCATCTGAAATACATCTGATGGTAAACTTTGCAAAGTTATATAGTATAGTTTTAGTTTCCTCCGCAGTTACATAATTTGCTTTATGTAAAGTGTTAATAATTGCATAATTGCAATATAGTAGTTATTATGTGTATTTTAGCAGTAACTGTGAGTTTTTGTAGACTACCAAAGGATTTTCTTGTTACATATTCAGGAGACATTTTATGAAGAAAAAAATGCGACTGATTCTTGTGAAGTGCCTTTGTTTTACACACATTTGCAAAGCAAATAGCAAAAATAGCAAAGCCCAAGTCTGGCATCGACTGGCATTGACTTTAATTTAAGAAAGCCTGGTTGCAGACCTCTGAATCGCTGCCCACATATCAGATTTTTTCCGTGATTTTCTTAAGTCACATGTTGCCCTCATTAATATTGCTATTTCCAGGATGTCTTTCTGTGCCAGAGGGGCAACATGTGTTGCAAAAATGACAACAAGCATGGATGAGACTGACACAGCTGTATATTTTAAGTACACTTTTAAGTGCAGTTGGTGGACAAATTAAAGAAACAGACTTGTTCTCATAAGTTGTTGGTAAAATATTGGACCAACTGGAAAAAAGTGAGGGCAGGGAAAGAACTTAAGAGTGTGGGACTTTTGCATGTAAATGAACATTACATCCAACCAAGTGCTTTTTTGCTAATTAAGCCAAACACCGCCAGATAAATCTCTCTGAATTCGCAGTTTTTAAATCTGTCCGTCTGTGGCGACGGTCCCGTGCTGGCGAACCAGTAGTGATGTGTTTTATGCCAAGACGCAATGACTGCCAGAGCTGAAGGGGGGAGCGACCATAGCGACAGCTGCGACACAGTATGGCAGAGCCTATACGTCTCAAGCACGTGTTGACAGTGTTGTGTAATTACTCTCACTGTCAGAAGGGGGAGACAACAGTTCCGCACTGCAGATTTAAACACTTCATCACAAAGTGCACCAGTGGAGCTGTTGGCCGAGAGTAGAAGCAGAAGATTTACTCAAAAGCTCCCAGTAGAACAGCACATTTAACATAGTAAAACTACTCTACCACCACTAACACAGTCTGACTGTAGAACCAAATGTACTGGATGGAATTTGTTTGGGTTTTTTTTACTTTGTGTGTGTTTGTGTGTGCCATTTTGCAAAGTTAAATCTGTCTGCCTTCGCTAACTGAGTGTGCAGGGCAGAGCCAAATCTATTTAGAGTTTGCATAAAATTAAATCTCAAAATGTGTGTATCGCTGAGTGAGTGCAAGTCCAAGAGAGTGACTTCTAGTCTTCGAGTGGTTTGCATCCATCCAACACCAGATGTATAGAATAAAATCAGCATGAAATTAAATGTTAGAATGTCTATGTGTGTGTGTGTGTGTGTGTGTGTGCATATCTTTCTGTCTCTAAATTAAATAAATCAAATGTGTATTTTCCAGCTCAGTGCCATGCAGACTGCCTGTCATGTTCGGGAACTCCTGACCAATGTGAAAGCTGCAGGGACCCAAAGGCCTTCCTCCATCATGGCCGCTGTCTGTCCGTCTGTCCAGCTGGTTACTATGCTGAAGGACAATTATGTGCAGGTAGGACTGTCTTTTGAATCGTGCAATTATCTCACTTTTATCCTGCAGACATTGTCTTTTGCAATGACAAAAAATTGGCTGAAAAAAATGAACCTGCAGTTATCATAAAAATGTGCACATCTTCTCAGAATCATAATTTAGACAACTCATAATAGGGCTGGACGATTTCACCTAAAATGAAAATCACAATTAAATGAACACATTCGATTTCGATAATTTCAATTTCATTTATTTTGTTTCTGAATGTTGTTGTTTTTTTTTTTTGCCCTCATAGTTCACTGACAAGGTTTACACTGTAAATATGATTAGTGCAACATCTCTGATGTCTGTGGAGGATAAACAGAAGGCAGAAATAACAACAGATCAGCAAACTTCTCGACTGATAGTTTCTGATAAATTTAAGTAGACTTATATTATATTTTTCTCGTGACACACTGGAAGCTCTACAGAGGCTGCTTGTGGTCTGCACACCACAGTTTGACAACCATGTTTAGTACCTCTCACCTACAGTAAATACCTTAGTTAGCAGACCATTACCTGAACTTTTTGATGGCTGCAAAGAAAGAAAAGTTAGCATTCTTATGGAGTCAAAAGTTTCAACCATGTTCTGAATTTGAGCTGCATTTATTCCTTCAGAGTATTAATTATTGAACGTCATAAAGTGGAACTAAATTTAAGCTAACATTTATGCAATACCCGCTGAACACAGACAAAACCTTTGGCTCCACATTTGAGAAGAAATATTTGGAAGTCAAAGCAGCAACTCAGCAAGCATGCATTAAAATTTAGCACTGCAGCAGTGTCTCCATCTGGATTGATCGTCTGTGTGTAGGTGTGTGTGTCTGTATCTGTGTTTTGTATGTTTTTCTCCTCAACCATTTTTCATGTATTCGTGTTTGTTCCTTTTTCGCGGTCACGTTTGACCGACTTTACACCAGCCACACCACCTTGACCGTGAACTGACCCGCGACAGCAGTAATCTTCTTAGCATTTTACTGCATTGAATTCGTACCATCCCATTGACCTATTGTCCTGAGCCAGACATTTACTGCGCACAGCTATTCATGAAGTTGTAAACACCAAACGCCTAGTAGCTGTAAAGCTATCAGGCAGAGATAAAGGTATTAACTTTGAAGCCTGTAGCTGCTAATGCTAGCGGCTGAATCTTTAATATCGTTTCCACACTTTCCACACTTTCCACACAGGCTTAGGCCCTGAATGTGTGGACTGTGTATAGATGCAGCCGGTGTTATAATAGCTTTATTCAACCAGGAAAGTGCCTCACTGAGATTAAAGATATCTTTCAACAGGGTTTTCAGGCCAAGATAAAATCAGCACAATAGAACACAAAAGTTACCAAACATATAACAGAGACCAGATCAAATCTGAACATAATCAAAAATCTACAATCCTGATTTGATAAGAATAAAATAACAACACCCAATGTACCAAAACAAAGAATATGAAACAGATGTGTGAGTAATATACTAAAAAACAAATACCTCAAATATATAATTTATTGCATTTGGATAACACTTTCTAAACCAAATGGTTGTTTAATTCTGTTACATATTACTTGCAATAATGAATGATGTGCTACATGCTGCAGTGCTATTTCGTGAATAAGTAACCAAAACTAACTTTACAAGTTGCTCTACGTAAGGTAAAAAGACAACTGTATGATTTTACTTGCTCTTGTTTTTTATTCAGAGCATCACAACAGTAGCACAGTTGAACACTACAGGTCATGAGTAGCAGCTACACCGATCATAAGAGATCAGCAGCCTTGGAAAGAATGACCGAAACTTGCATTTTTGTAAATTTAATGCCAATAATAATTAGTTAGGTGCCAGTCAAATAGGGACAAAAAGTATATAGACTTATCAAGATGGTAGAGTACAGGTTGTAAGGGGCAAAGGCTCAAAACCTATGTTAGCAGCTCACTCATTTCAGTATTTTTAAACTATACTGACGGATGAAAAACCTGATATGATTGTTCTTCTTCTTATTTTTAAAAATTATTTCTGAATACCCACTTTCAGATTTGTGCATTGGACTTCTGCGTAACACGAATCAGATATTTGTTTTTGTCATTTTGCAACCACTCTGCAGTGCACAGGACACAGTCAGTGTGATCAATGTTTGACTGATATTTAAAGAAACCAATAAAGCCACCTGTAGTCCAGACCATGCTTGTTCTCACTCTGTCAATCCCACACAGCCTAATGTTTTATACTCTATGTGGGTGACATGGGGTGGGGAAAATAAAGCCGCAAGCCTGAACTCACATTGTTGATAAGATCATCTCTCCCCCCACTTTTCCTTCTCCTCCCTATTCCCTCAGACTTCTTTTCATCTTTCTTGACATCTCTTTCTCCCTTTGCCTTGAGTCTGTCAATCCCGAAATCTTTTTTCCTCATCTGTTTTTGTCCTCTCCCTCGTACTGATCGCCATCCTGATCTTTGTTTCCTCTGTCTATACATTTCCACTTCCTCCTCTCTGTTCTTCTTTCCTTCTGCTCTCTCTGTCTGAGTGGGTGGCTGGGAGATTTAAGGGGGATTTAGTTGCTTTTTATTCTGTAATCTTGAGATTTCTCATTAAAGAGCATGGGAAGTCTCCTTATTGCATTTTCTTCCACATTCTACATGCACTGGTTTCATTATTATGTCTGTGGAGATTGCACCAAACAAAGAACCTAGTTGCCAAAGTGAAAGAGCTTTAACGGCATACAGGATGCTTAAATCGGAATATTTCTCTGGGTAAAAAATGTATTCTCCAGAACTTTCTTTGCTGCTCTACATTTTAGAGCGATGTTCTTACCAGTTTCAGATAACTGTGAAATGATTAAACCAGTAAAAACCTGGTCTACTCGTGTACAGCACTTTAGGCCACATGCGTGGCTACAGGTAAACCAGATATAATTTAGTTTTAAATAGCAAAATGTTTTGTACAAAACTTAGAGTTTTTGATTGTGAAGATGCAGAATCTTCTTCTGCTTCTAATTTTTAGCGGTGAACCATCCACAGTTACCTGCCTCTGCTTCATCTGAAAGCGTAGAAAGTTGTGATTTCATCAAGACTTCATCATACCCATGTAAAATTCAGCTGACAAAAATGCCACACAGTGTGTGTGGACAGGGGCAAATTGGTTGAAGGATATTGTTGGATGCAGCATTGACCTGCCATGATGTACCACAGTTGCAAAGAAGTAAAATTGATAAATCTTTCTTGGAGGTAAATTTGTTGCTATTACAGTCACAAACATGTTGCACTCTTGAGAATATTTTCACTTGACTTTTAATTTATTCACATTTTTTTAATCTCTTTTATTCTGATATTTGTTTAAAATGTGTGCAACATTTAAGTTGAAATATCCCTTAGGTATGAATGTGAGTGTTGCTTTACCGGGTTCACTTTTGATAGCTAAGCTATGACAGGCCATCCTGTAACCATCAGAGAAGCTCACATAGGAAGAGAAAATTCATTTTTGAAGTGACTGACAGTCCCCCCCTCCTCTCCCTTTCTCCCTCTCCTCCCCCATAGCCTGCCAGTCATCCTGTGCCACCTGTTCCAGCCGGTGGGACTGCCAGTCCTGTGGCTCCTACCTGCCTCTGCTGAGCGCTGATAGTGGCCAGTGCCTGGCTTCCTGTCCTCCTGGTTCCTACCAGCACGACCACACGCACTGTCGCCGTGAGTATCACTTGATGTCATGTGACTTAATGTGCCCACAGGATACCATTGTGGAGGACAAAATGGTGTTTTCGCTCAGATTCAACCACTAACAAAATGCACAAATGGGAAGGTAACACTAGGAAAGAAATTCCACACAACTTTTAGTGGTGAGATCTAGCTAGCAGTCAAATGTTTTTCAATTCTTTATCAGCTTTGCTGAATTTGAATTAAGTTTAATGAGATTCAAATGACTCTTGTCAATTAGACAGAGAGTTTAATTTATCAAAGGTTATCTTAATTTGGAGAATAATAAATCTAAATATGCTCTACTCACTTACTTGCAAGGTTAATAAATAGATCGTAGCAAAATATATTAAAGATTTAATGTACATATTGACATTCTATAATATCATAATCAAAAATTTCAAACTATTTGCACCTTTATATGTTGATAAGTCACTCTTGATATATTGATATAGCATTCTATCTAATTATATGTATAATAATTCCATACAATTTACAATTTGTAATCTATACATCAATATATGAAACCCCTCTCTTTGTAAATGAAGTGGATGCTATAATACACAGTTAGTTAGCCAAAGACCTGTTTTTTTCTTTCCTGATGTCCTTTTCTTGTCCTTTCTCCTTTTGTTTCTATGATTTGTGTCTCTACATGTTTTTATTCTCTGTACTTCTGTTATCTAAGACCATGTCAATTCTTTTTTCTTTGCTCAATATCAGAACCCTTATATGGACTTATCGGCTTGTTTCAGCTCAGCCTCTGGGCAGTGGGGCAGAAAGTACACCTACAGTTTGGCAAACAAGCAGTTTAACAGTGGGACTCCACAGTTGGTGCATCACAGTGTTTTGGGGGACTGTGATAAACTCTATGTGACTCTATGTGTTTCCAGTGGATTGGTTCAGAATAACTTTGAGTGGATGTTCCGACTGAATATTTTACGAAGTTTTGAAGTAGAGAGCACTCTCTGTGGTCCGTTATTGTTCAGTATTGCTGCTTTTGTGACTTTAGTTCTAGGAAAACGCCAAAAAATGTTGTGTTTGGAAGCACAGCAGCAAAGAAATGTGCTGGGATATTATACATATTGAAGGATTCTTGCTTTTCATTGCATGCTTGCTGAAGTGTTGCTGCACTTTGGCTCAATCTCTCCGGCATGATTGTTTGGAAAAGTTGGTTAAACTTTGCTGTCTTTTAAAGCAGGTACAGAGAGATCTTTTTTGAATTTCTGTCAATAAATGTCCCTCTCCTTTCTGTTTCCCCTCTTGGTCTCTGCCCACAAAGACTTTTAAAAAAGAGCATTATAAAAACTGATTAGCGCTTGAAAATTTAAAATTAAATTGACTTTAAAATTGCTGTCTTAATTTGGCTTTTTCATTGTTTTTGGTTTTATTGTTATTTCACTTAAGCTGGGTGTGTTTTAATACCAGTACTGCTGAATTATTCTACGCTTTCTGCCTCCTTTCAATCACTTGACACCCACAGGAAAAAACTGAAAGTCTCTGCCAGGAAATAATTCCTTTAAAAAAAACAAAAGGCTGTATTGTCAAATCCTTCTATTATTTATTTGGAGAGTCTTGGGTCTCTGCGACAGCAATTAATTTCACGTTACTGAACGTTTGAAGCCTAACTTGCATATTTTTGAAATGTTGAAAACCATGTGAACGTTTAAACATCAGGGGCTGCACAGGTAACACAGGAGAAAAACATTTACTGCTACACTACACTGAATTCTTTTCTTAGTACTAACACACATTGTAGAGAGTAATAGGTTTCCTTGAGGTTCACTATTAACCTGGCAACACAAACAACATAATTCCTCTTTTGCTCTGCCATGTTTACAGTTTTCTGCTCAGCGTTGCTCTGTGCTCATTTGGGTTAATGTCACGAAACACATTATTTTGTTTGGAGTCTTCGCAGATGCTACGTCGATTGTCTTCCACTTTCCAATTTCTCATACATGGAATGAGAAATTGTCACACCTGATGCTCATTATTGTTCCTGAAGCCTTTCATGTGTCGGGTTGGGCCATTAACTTGCTGATATTGTGCACTCCGATCCTGGCACAAGTCTACTCCTTCTTATGGTGAACAAAATGTAACTGTGATGGAAGTGTGATTTAACTGACTGATTGTTACAAGCATGGAAGTACTTTCTATATTACTTAAACTTACATTTCTTGTTGTGTAAGATTTAGCAGATTATAGGAACCATAAGCAGACTACAGACTCAGCAGGTTTTGAAATGTAAAAGATGTTTAGTATAAACAAGTAAAAATGGAGATGACGTGAGCTGGGGATAATGCTGTGGTGGTGTGGAGAGCGGCAGGCGGTGGCTAGAGTGGAAGGAGATGACAGGTTCTGTGTTTTGGTTTGCTAGTGTCTCAAAGGCAAGGGAGTGTTTAGAGTCAGACAGGAGAATGTGGTCCTGGTGCACAAGAGAGCAGCTGTTATACACAGGGGAATCACAGAAGACAAGCAAGAGCAATCGCGAGAGAGGCCTGACAGACACTACCAAGGTAGTTGGCTGAATATATATACTGCTGCAGTTGCAGATACTGATAAGGTGTGAGTGATCAGCGGGTAGCAGGGAGCCAGGAGAGAGAGGACAGCTCCCTGCCCACAAACCCTCACAAAACACAAAGAGACAAACTAGACAAACTCAAGACTCAGAGTCACTGCTGTGACCGTGCCATTACAGACCAAATGACTGGAGAAGTAAACTAGTAAAAAGTAAACTAAACAGACACAGTTTAAAAAGTGTAGCTTACGAAGACACTTGCATTCTTGTTTTATAACCTACCAAGAGTCTCTGCAGTCTTAACGGTGAATAAAAGCAAGAAGGGACGTTGGATCCCACCATACACATTGCTAATGCAGGATAAATGCACAGTGAGGTCAGTCTACATTGACTGTTACTCAACCGATCCACCTCAGAGGTCTCCCAGCACTCTAAAGCCTGGACCAATAAATAAAACCGTGGCTCAGTGAGCTAAACCCCAGTGGACATGCTAATATACTCTGAACAGTTTGGCTGAGCGCCTACATCGAGTTGAGAAGACCTGCTGTGACTCCTGGGGATGATGGGTAGTGGTAGAAAGGAGGGGTGGGGAGTGAGAGAGAGGCGGGTAACCACAATGTGATTAAAGTCCGGTTCTGCAGCTCAATTTCACACCTTAATGAATATTGTCAGGAGAATTGGAATTCCAGATCTCCCAGTGTACAAGCTCCTTGGACAGCCTTAAAGAGGATAGACAGCATCAGCCAATGTAGAAAGCCAGTATTGTTTCTATCCTCCATCCATTCAGCATTCTGCACTGCATATACAGTTAGATATGGTACAAACTCTTTGTGGAAATCCCACTTCATACATTTATGCCACTTCTGTATCGTTTTGGTGCCATATAAGCCGGCGGCATCCCTTGTAGAATTCCCCTCTCATGCATTAATCCAACATCTATCCTGCATTAATACTGCAGACATTTCATTCTCAGATGTCGCGCAGTAAAAGCAAATTAATACAGTGGCAGCTGTGCAAGAAGTCTCCTGTCATGCTTTCATCCTGCATCTCTCCACAACACAAACCCCTCGTGTGTCTGAGCTAACTAGTCAGCAGACCATTTCTTTTAACCTCTAGCTGACTTTAATGAGAGCAAAACCCCCTGGTTTTTCCAGAGCAGTTTCTCCTGGAGTCAAAGAGAAGGAGTGGAAAGTGGGACTCACGATCACTATGACTATAAATCAGTACGTGTTTCAACAATAATGTTTTTTCAGTTTCGCCCGCCTTGCTCTCAAACTTGTGGTAAACTGCGCAGCACATTGTTGGAATTTTGCTCACCTCCTGTAAACTCCTGTTTCCAGGATAACTGAAATGCCCGCTTTCACTTTAGCTCATCGAATTTAAGGTCCGGCACACCTGTCACTGGATTTTTACTTACCAATGCTTGTACATGTTGGTTTTGGGAATGGTCCTTGTCTTTTTGGAAAACAGTCGTATATGTTGTTACAGGACAATTTACAATGGACCTATTTTGTTGTTTAAGTGTGAGGACATGTAGCTCATCTGCCAAATGAGTTGCTAAATTTACTACTTTGTTTTACTACTTTTTCACTGCTTTTTCTACTTGCCCCGGGCAATTGGGCAATCCTTATTGTTAAGCCTTGCCATAGGTGCTTAGGTCGAGGCTATTAGTGTGGATTTAGCCTGAGTGAACTCCTGTTCCAACGTTTGTTTATGGGGAAAAAAGAAGGAAGGAATGAGGGAAGAGGTAGAAGTGATGAGAGCTTACAGCAGTAATCAGTGTGTGAGGCGTTTGGAAGGTGCTGGAAACATTAACGCTGGATAATAGCATTTCTTGGCAGAGGACCAGGACCACCCAGAGTCCGGTGTGTCCCTGCAGGCCTCCGTGGAGTTTTTGTTAATGCCTCTGTCTCATGACTGAAGGCTTTACTGCGTCTGCTTGTGCATGCTTTCAAAGTAAGCTTGTTAATAATTATGGGGGGCATTGTGCTGAAGATATTATTCTTTCTCCCCCCTCCTTTTTCTCTGTCCTCTCTAACCCATTTCTCTGTCCTCTGTTTTTCCTCCTGTCTCTAATGGCTCTGTGAGACACAGTTGGCTTGTTGCTGTGCAGTAACTGTGCAGCTGCTGACTAGATTTTGAGTAAGTCAGGAAGGGACAGAGCAAAAAAAGTAAAGGAAACATAAGTAGGGTTTGTTTTCATTGTAGAATATATCATGTCCAATATGTCCTATTGTTACTAATCTTTTCTTTTTAACACACACTGGTCATCCTCTCTCATTTAGGCTTTCAGATAAACACGCACATCTATACTATTCAGGCGCTGAGTCCAAAAAGCTGTGATTTCTATCTCCCAAAGGGCTTGTAACACTGTTATCTGCTCCCTCTAAAACGAGTTCTTTATTACTTAATTTTGAACCCAAATTAGCTTTTCATCAGGTGCAACAAAAGCATGTAATAAAGAAGACATTTAAACAGAAGAAGATAAAAGTGTTACGAACCCTTTGGGAGATAGAAATCACACATACCTGAGGTCATAACGTAAATGTGGATGAACAAAAGCGTTCATGTACAGTTCAAGCCATTGGAGTGTTTTTTTTATCAATACAGTGACAAAGTTACTGTGCAACTGACATCTCTTTATCTTTCTCTCCATTAACTTTCCTGTCTACTATTTACTCTGTTTACTAACTCTTTTTTCATTCTAAAAGGAGTTAGTAGCGAGAACACTAACCTGACCAAGCAGGTCAACCTTTTGAATTAGTTTGCTGAGTTTTTCATATTTATAAACACCTTTTAAAATGTCAATTTGTTTCATGCATAAAGTCATTCTCTTATGTTCTGTGAGATTATATCAGTGCAACCTTCCTTATTTTTACTCAGTACATCTCTGAAAATAAATGCTACCATTGGCTTTGATAGCGTAGTCTACCAACATTTTTATTCCTGATGACTTCTCTGCTGTTCTATCATGACCTCTCATTTACACTTCACCTGAAAACAAGAAAAGCTTTTGAGAGTGCCACATTTAATTTTTTCCCTGAAGTAGAAAACCTTTTGGCATTGACAGCTGTTGTTGTTTGGTATGATTTTTACTGCTCTGAGATAAAACTTTGCTTTTGTGAAATCTCAAGAAAGCCAGGAGAGGTTTCTTGCACTAGCTTGACTGTATTACCCAATTTCTTTTCTTGATTCTCACCGGAATTTTTATTTCATTGATGTTGTG
>JAPMOB010236718.1:0-11340 GCA_029875015.1 Lepomis gibbosus
GTGTGTGTGTGTGTGTGTGTGTGTGTGTGTGTGTGTGTGTGTGTGTGTGTGTGTGTGTGTGTGTGTGTGTGTAAGAGACAGAGACGGACTCACTGGGTGGCCTGTATGTTCCGTTTTCAGAGGTGCCACCATAAGGCTGCAGTAACCTCTGGAGGTTCCAGGGGGCACTCTGAGCAAAGATTGATGAGTCCTCCTCTATGTAGTGGACCTGAGGAAGCTTCACTGCCTGGTAGGAGCACAAGTAATTGTGAGTCTGTTTCTCAATACCGAGTTTGCGAAGTTCAGACTTCTGTACTTTAAAGTTCGGACTTGGCAAGTTCGGCTCGGGAGTACAAACTCTCAGGAATGGGATGTCGGCCGGACCAGTTAAGGACGGGACCTCACATCTGCGAAAACATCGTAGTAGTTTTTCAATTCAACTGTGTCTTGAGAATCAACCAAATATTTGGAGTTTAAACAACTATATTCCCACATAAAACACTCTTAAAAATACTATATGTGACACGAAAACAGCAGTATTATATGTTACAGTTGTGAGTTTTCTCGTACGACATTTCCACTTTTTGGCGGCAAAATGCATTCTGGGATATCTGGTGATCCGAAGTCCACACAAGTCACCATCGATGCAGGTAAAACAGGCAGAGCGAGAACACATCTGGGTATTTGACTGTACTTGGCTAGATGCGGACTTTTGAATTGGAACAGACAAGAACACAGATAGCCAACAGAAAAGTCAACAGAAAAAAAGGCTGTGGTGGGAGCATCAACTGTCTGAAAAGTTGCGTTAGCATCAGTGATTGGTTTGATTTACATCTGTCCTGCAGGTCCTTCTTTGTTTTGGCTGATAGTACCTCCCCTTTTTTTTGAGTCCCCCAGGGGTATGTCTTGGGTCCCCTATTATTCTCCACATACATCCTAAGGCTTATCAACCTCAGACATAATATAGATTATTATACTATAGAATATATGTTGCTGTATCACTGAAGCCATGTATTTAAGCCTGTTCTCATTCCCAGAGCATCAAATAGCTACGCCTTGTCACTAGGGCTGAACGATTAATCGTTTTCAAATTGAAACTGTGATTTGAAAGAACGTGAGCAGCAATTAAAATGTAGGTGAATTATACAGCACATCTGGTCATGCAGTTACAGATGCATTCCTTTGTCATTCTTGTGGGACAGATCTTTAGCAAAAGTTCAATTTAAAAAATCGAATCATAATCGCAATATCTGGCAGAAAAATTGCATTTTTTCTACCAAATCGTTCAGCCTTACTTGTCGCATCCTTCAGCGTCTGGTACAAAAGCACATGGCACCCTTTCATCATAGATCAAGGTACTAAGCACTGAGCCCTTTAGCACTGAAACTGAACAAGTGAAAAGTCCCAGTAAGGAAGTGGTTGGATGGCTAGGTGGGCCAAAATCCGGACTGAAACAAAAAGTCAACGTTGATTCCTTTTAGTGATATTAACTTAACTCACATAATTTAACTCACGTAAGTAACATATAGTCTAGTTACATAGTTATTTTAACACAAACCATGATCTTTTCCCAAAGCTATCCAAGTATTTTTGTTGCCTAAACCAAACCAAACTGCAGCATTTTCCAACTGTATGCAACATCAACCAAGTATGTGCCGTTTTACAATGGGTTGAGAATGGCTTTATTTAAAATATAATTTAAAATGATATAATGTTGGATATTAATTGTCTAAGTGATACAATTATTTAGGCCTAATTTGTAATTTAGAAATTGTTTTATTTAGTTAAATGTTATGCATTGACACTCACAATGAAGGGTCCTGGTTGTTGATCAAATACGTTTCATTACATCCACTTTGATTCAAAGAGGTAAAACAATAAAACATCCAAAGGGGTGAATATTCTGAATACTTATGAGCTACCTGTGTATTGTAATGAGGGAACATGTTGATGTAGTAAAAATTTTTCTGAGAGTTGGTGTCTCTTACTGTGATCACAGACAAGAGGTTACCCCACACAAACCAACACCACAGGTCTTAAGCACAGCAGCAGCATGCTGACAGGTGAATCAGTTACCAGGTGAAGGACGTCGCTGCTCATCTTGACCAGGAAGCCATGCAGAGCTCCTGAGTATGTCTGCAGGATCTCAAGCAGGTAGCCTCTTCTCGCTGCTTTGGCTCTCAGTCTCCTGATGGTCCTCTGCACGTGGGACTCGTGCGTTCCCTGGCGCAGTATGACCAGGTACTGACCGGGCATGCGCCACGCTGCCTGGAACACAGCACAGAGGACATGAGTGTAGTTAATAGAATTAAGGCATGCTTGCAAAATGCTTTTTTGTTTTTAAATGTCACTCAATACTTTTTAATGGATAGAAAATAAATTATATCCTGATCATATTGCATAAATAAAAACAAATGTGGGGTTTACAAATTGTGAGCGCACATTTAAATGGAAGTTAATCCACATTCTCTATTAATATCTAGCTCTTTTTTCGCTGAATCAATCAATCAGCAAAGCCCTTTTAAAATACTGCAAAGAGTCAAGGTTAACAAAAAAAGAAATTACTTATAATTCCAGACTTAATGGCTTATTATATGTTAAAAATAATTTATTTATCAAAACTGAAATTTGTACAATATTAATTTCTGCGCAATGAGAAGAATTGTCAGGTACACAAACACAGGACTGTTGGCATTCTGACCAATGGTGGAAGGCATTTAGACTACTCAAGTAATCTAAGAAAGTGCAATTTTGAGGTAGGCCTACTTGATCTAAGTAATACGTACATTAATCTATCAAGGATTATAATCCAATAATAGTCTAAATCCAATAATATAATAGTCTAAATTATTCTGTCATGGGCCGATTTGCATAATGAGTATTTTTTTCTTTTGGTATAATTTGATTCTAATACATTTGTACTTTTACTTTTGTTAAATTTTGAATGCACGAAACTGGGTATTTGCAGACTGTGGTACAACTACTTTTACTTATTTTACTTCTTCCACCACGGACCCTGCCAACGGTTAGGCTATTACCTTGTTGCACCTGAAGAACTCAGCAGCGGGCTCGGCTCCGGTTTCAGGTTGAGTCCCGTCCTCGCGGATCAGATCCATGATCATCTCATCGTCCTCGGGGTAGTCCTGCGCGCTCACGGTCAAAGATGCGCACAAACACAGCACCCAGCCAATATAGCCAGAGGTGCGACGCATTCTTCAAACCTCTGGGAATGCTTCCCGTGAAATTGAGGATAACTATTAAACTATACAATTTCACTAATGACAGTTATTATTGTATTGGTTATCCAGATGTTTTGGTCTCCGCCAGCCGCGCGCTCCGTGTGTCTAGCTATCAGATAACGCCTCCAAACATCACCACCATTCAGATTTTAGAAGAAAAAAAAATCGGACAATTGATTCTTATAATCCAAGGCGGGGACTGCTGACGTCTCCGGGGCTCACGCCACCGCTTTTGTATCGAATGATTCTCCTCCGTTAAAACACCTCTTACTGTGGAGGAGTCATGTTTCATGCTCCCACCGAACCACCCTGCAATTATTTCATGTCAGTCTGAGAAAACATGTCCTCTCAGTCCAAGTTCATTCGTTGATGCTGTGTTAACATATGCACTTACTGTGGACACTGAGTTATGCATGCAAGTGCGAGAAAGCTACTTGTTAATGTCTGAACTGATGCTGCTTGATTGTGTGCAGAGTGGATAATCAGGGAGTTATTATTTGTCATTTATTTTTTTGTTTATTTCATTTTTGGTCACTTCTGTTTAAACTCTGCTGTGATTACTTTAGAGGTGCAGAGCCGCCTGCAAAACTACTGAAGTTGTATCAAACTTTGTCTTTGTATCTCTCTGTCTAGTGTCCTTTGTGGCCCTTTAAGACCACGCACCAAAAGTGAAAATGTGATATTGATATTGTACAGAACAAACATTATTTTCAATGGCGCTGGCGGCTGGCAACACATGATTTTCAGACAGATTTTACAGCAAAACTTAATTGAATTTTGACCCCATATACTAAGTACCTCTACAGTGCACACCTGGCATTGACAAGAAATGGAGTTATCACTGTGCAGTTTCACTGTGGAGAAAGATTTTATGCATCTCTGAACTCCTAGTGTTGTGTAACACCAACTTGAGCAAAAATCTCAAGCATGGAATAAATCATCAAAGAGAACACAAGTTTACTTGGTTAGAATATTTTGAATTCATATTATGGTTGTTTACATTCTTGTTTAGTCCAAAAGCATTAGCTGCTTTGGGTTATGTGCTGCTACCAAAGACTGTATAAAGGCAGCTACACACTACCTCACACAACCTATTTGCCTTTAAAATACCTGATGATTTTGTTCACTTGGGGGCAGCACAAACAAGCTATAAACACAACACTGGCATCCTTATAAAGTTTTTATTAATAAGGTGTTAGCAAACACTCGCTTAATTACAATTCCAGCAGTTATCATTATCACATTATCATTTATTTGGAGTCGTGTCTATGGTCACCTGATGAATGCAACTCTTTTTACGCTATTTTTCTGTAGTTTCATCCCTATTAGAAACCCCTTTCTGAATGTCACATTGTTTTCACATTGTCATGATACATTGTCAAAATAAATTATCGATTGTAGCCGCTTTAAAGTCCAGACTACTAATTTATAATAGGCATTCTTTACAACTGGCATCATTAAAGCTAGTCTTTGGAGTTTTTGACCACTAGGAGCGCTACTGAGCAATGTTTTTATGAGTATGTCTATGGTTTGTATCGAACATGCACACACATTCCTGATGCCAGTTTTACGCTATTACGCAAACAGTTGGTTGCAGTAACGAACCAGAGAGGTACCCATCACATAGAAATGCAGCTCTGCAAATATTTTAGAAGGAAGGAAACGTTTAGGAGTGCGTTTTGGTGAGTTACAAACACTCAATGCAAATAGGTTTTGGTAGCTTTGTAAAAATTAAAAGTGAAGTAGTAGCTTTTAATTTGTTAACAAGAACACTCATCATGTTTAGGGCTAAATGAAAGACACTACTGAGTTGCATTTTGGGATTTGTACGATCAATAACCTTTGCTGCATACTAGAGTCTAAAAGTTAGAATATCTGATGCGCTGATTTTGACCATTTTCTTTTTATAAGACCCTCAACTATGCAACTTTAATCATATAATATAGGTCAGTGCAGTGTCACTCACTGTCCCCCAGGTGACTAAACATGCACACACTCTCTTCTATAGTAATTAGTGTCATCTTCTGATACTACTGAACAATACACATTCAACTTTATTAACCTCATACTAAGAAGACATGATGTATGTTAAACTGTAAAAATACACATTCAAGCAGCAGCTTGTGTGAGTGATGCTGTCATTTAGAAAAAGGACAAAAAAATGCACCAGAGGATCTCTTCACTGTCTTGAGTGCAGTGTGTTTTGGTTGGACCGACAAATAGTCCTCTGATGATGGTGTCCCTCCCTCAGACCAGGTGCAGAGTGGGGCAGCTGTGGCACTGGCTCTTCAGGGCTTCGGGAAGAAGTCTGCTACTACTCGACTTTTGGCCACAGGAACCTGGCAGAGCCTCAGCATGCCTAACATTAAATCAGAAGTGGGGGAGGTGGTGGGGAGACAGAAATAGAAGTCTAGTTCCAGCATTTTGTCCTCATTTTCTTAATTTCTTTAATCAGAGGAAGGGTTTTGCTGAGCATGCATGTCTTTATCTGGCTGTTCCCGTGACTGCAAACGCTCACATGCTGGAACTGCGCCGTACGATTTTATTTTCAACCCGCTGGCCACGATACTAACTGAGGCTCAAGCGTTTAAATCAGGTAATTAATGCTCCCCCCTTCCTTTAACTAACAAGGACCATTAATGATTGGTCCTTGTTTGTTAAGGGAAGAGGAAGCGTTACTCATTCACTCTCTCCGCCTTTATGTTTGCCAGTAATCTGCTCTCTCTTTTATTCTATTCCACTTTTCCTCGCCTCACCACCCTCCTTTACCTCCCTCCTCTGCTCTGCTACCATAGCTACTCCATTAGATCAACATTCATTTTCCTGTAAAGATAATAAAATTACTATCTACAGTGTATTAGTGCAGATGCTTCCTCCCCTCAGACACATTAGACTGCTGCCATTTCGCCCACAAGATGATGGTCGCTTAGCATCCTGTGATACACGCAGACCACAGCGAATCATTGAGGCCTGAATGAACACTGGGTTGCTTGTGGGCTATCAGGACAGTGTTTGTGTGTGTTTTTCATGTTTTTATATCCCCGACTTCAACCTGAATGCACACTAACAAATTGGGACTCGTGTTACCGTTGCGTCAAAAAGGCGCCCATAGGTAGAGACTCCTTTTTGAGGGTTAAGGGTTTGTAGGTAAGGTTAGGCTTAGGGTTAAGGTTTGACATGTAGTTGGTTAATGGAAGGGTAAGGGGATGCATTATGTCAAAATGGTCCCCACAGGGATAGAGGAACTAATGTGTGTGTGTGTGTGTGTGTGTGTGTGTGTGTGTGTGTGTGTGTGTGAGAGACAGTACCTTTTGTCATTTGTTCCAGCTGCAGTACACACTAGATCCTCTAGACTTTTCTCCTGGATCTCAGGAGCCAAAATTACCTACAAACACACTCTCCGTTACCAAGTCCATTTTTTACCTGACAACAATTACATATGATTTCCTCTAGCCTTTCTCCCCAATGTGCACAGCCTCTATCTACCTTGGGATAACACTGGCAGACGCTCCACACAGTCCCGACACACACCATGGTGACGCCCAGAACGCATAATGTGGCGTAGATGTGCGGTCGCTCCTGAGTCATGATGAAGAGGCCAACTGCTGCCACACACAGCCCCGCCGTTATCAGCCCGTACCGATATGGCTTTCCCTCTACCATCGCTGAAGCAGCTGCTGGGTAATGAAGCTCTTATTTGTGTAAACCTAAGGAAATATTTGGAGTTGTTCTGTGTCACGGCTTGAAGGTGAGGGTGGAGAAAGCTCTGTTAGGGTTCCACTCTGCTGGTTATTACAGCCTGCAGACAGCCTGGTCAGGTCAGGTATAAAATTGCAGCTGCATGTGTGCACCACCTGATAGGTCACCTTGCCTCAGGCTGCTGGCAAAAAGGAGACTCACAACTGAGCTTCTGATCAGCACTGTTCTGAGTGTTTATGTTTGCTTGGCTTGGACATGATTTTACATAAGTCGATATTTCTCATCTCTGAGGCTTTCCAGGGGTTTCCCGCCCTTAAATAAACAATCCATTATTTTTAACCGCGACACTGTTCGCAGAGAGCTCCGTAGCTATTCATCAACTCAAATTTATAGTAACATCACAACATAGAATTAACAATGCACATTCTGCAAACACTGCATACAATGCTTAAAGATAAACAACACTGCTGTTGACATTTTAGTGTCACTGGTTAAGGCACTTTAGATTGGGGTAAGCTGTCAGTGAATCTAAATTTATAACATGAAAGAGTGCAGATACAAAGAGAAGCTGCATACCTGTGAGACAAGTTCTGGAAAAGAGTGCTGTGCAGCCACAGTAGTAGGTCACATACATTCAAGCAGGCCAATATAATCTCCTAAATAAGTGTCTCCAGGAGGCTTGCAGCCAAGCTGTTGACATGAATCCCTCAGCTTTGTTGTAAAAGTTACATAATGATGGTCCTTAGTGCACAAAGTGAAGCAATTGTAGTGAAAATTTCAATTCCCCACACTTTTAGTAGACACAGAGGCCGCACTGGGGCTCAGTCTGTACAAATATGAAGTCTTTAACCAGCTGCAGTCTCTTCCAGTTTCCTGGCTTGTGTTTGGGTTCACGGCGGCTGTCTTGAGGCACAGAAGAGGCCCCTTGGAGCGAGTTCATCGCTAGCACCGACTGTTCATTCAAGGTTGCAAGGGTGCAAGGTTAAAGCTGCTCACTGAGCTCCTGGCTCTTCATCACTGTGTCGTAGGATGGAGGCGGTTCCATAGTCCAGGGTGGTGGGGTAGATGGGAGGGGGGGTTCAGGCTCCGGTCTCCTGCTAACAGAGTCCTCTGACATCTCACAACGTATTCGGTCCAACCTCCTGAAGAGAGAAGGAGTAAAAGAGGCAATGAGAAGTGGACATTTGCAGTGCTTTGACATTGCATCTAGCACTACAACTTCAATCACTGCTTACACTCTTTCATTCATTACACTGTCTGACACTTCAGCACCTTTCAGTTTATTTTAGTTTTAGTTATATTTCACCTAACACTTCAACTCCTTTCAGCAACCACAGTTGAAATGATAGCAAACTTCAGGTCCCAGCATTCACACCACATTTCCGTCAGTAAAATCATTCTGATGTTATTGTTCCCCTGTGATGACTTTATATCATTACTGTCTAATCTAGCAAACAAACTTTTTAACTGTACACATTCTGCTTCAGTTCAGTATTAGAAATACTGGTCAGGCTGAATTTTGTCAGTGTTGGGAGGCTGAAAAATGATCAAGGTAGTTTATTTATCATTATACAACACAAGGTTTTATAATGATAAATAAAGTTTGTTGTACCTTCATGCTACACACATAACACATATATGTACATTAAAATATGGAAAAAAAAAATAATCATGAAATAAATAAAATAATATATATATATAGTTGGGCAGCACGGTGGTGCAGTGGCCTCACAGCAAGAAAGTCGTGGGTTCAAACCCCGGTTGCCCCGGCCTTTCTGTATGGCAGTGGCAAAAGTTTTTGCATGTTCTCCCCGTGTCCGCGTGGGTTCTCCCACCATCCAAAGACATGCAGGCTAGGTTAATTGGTGTCTCCAAAAATGTCCTTAGGTGTAAATGTAAGTTGTTGTTTCTCTATGTGTGGCCCTGCGATGGACTGGCGATCTGTCTAGGGTGTACCCCACCTTTCGCCCAATGTAAGCTGGGATTGGCCAGCCCCCCCCCGGATCCTGTACGCAGCATAGCATAAGCATATAGCTATATACACCTATAACACAATAAAACCTCTGACATTTGGGAACTACATCTAACCACCCAGGATCATCATGTAAAACACAGTCTGCCTTCTCTCGTCTTGCGCTCTGTCGGCTCAGGACAGGATCCGCCCACCGAGTGGTTGATCCAGGATGTTGATAAACAGGTCTCCGTAATGACATGTGCACAACTGATTTCCTTTCCTTGGCCAACCTGAGTCCAATTTTGTCCAGACCAGACCTTTAGGAGCAGCCTTGACACCACCATGGTTCCTATCCCGGCGCTCCTTCCTCTCCTCTGGGTGATCCCCGCATCTGCTTTGTTTGGCCCCTGGTCAGGTTGATCTGGCTGGGTGGATCGTGGTCCGCTGCACTTTCATCCAAACCCTTCCTTCTTTAATGACACGTGTTATGAGTTTCACCAATAAAACCGGAAAAAACAGATGAAAAACAAAAGTGCAGGAAAGTTTGAAGGAGCTACCGGCCGATGCTTCTACAAACGCAGCTGTTGCCACCTGATGACGATGATACTGTGATGATGACTCTGGATACTGTGCTCCTGGTGACTCTTTTCCTCAGTGCTGGACAACGAGCAGAGCACATATTGTTTAAATTTTGCAGGTAGATTACCTCAATGTCAGGAACAGTCTGGCAGCCACATGCATGCATGTCTGCTGTTTTCTCCATGACCTACTTCTATAATCAGGCCATAATAACAAAATCTGTTGCCTTCCAATTCTCAATGTCAGTGTTTTCAAGTTCCTTATGCGCTTTCCTGCTCTTTGCCAAACTGTTCATTATGTGAATGTCCAAGTGATCTGCTCAAGACCTTCATCTCCCTATTCTTGCTTGCTTTACCGCCTTTATGTTTATTACTTTCCTCGGGCTGTGAGCAATGCCTCGTTCACTCAACCCGCAATGCCAGTAACCTGACTGTAAAAAACACTTAATAATGTTGTGGCTATTTACCATGCTATTTACGCATAGCATCGCACAGGAAAAGGGCCGAAAATTAGCATGTCCACCAGGATGTCATGTTTCATCTGTTGGTCAGTCTGTGGGTCCCTATCAACCCATTTGGACGGAAATATGTCAACACACTATTGCATAGATATCCATGCAATTAGACGTTCATGGTTCCCAGAGGATGAATCCTACTGACTTTGGTGATCCCTCCAACCTTTCTTCTAGCACCACCAAAAGGTTGACCTCGCATGTAATACCTCAACAACTTTTGGATGGTTAACCACGAAATTTGGTACACACATTAATGAATATTGTAGGATAATATCTGTTGTGATCCTTTCATTTAATATTTAGAACATCATCAGATCTTTGACTACTAGCTTGATTTAGTGACACTCCCATCAGCCTTAGCTGTGTTTTGTGTTTTGTGCTGATTGGCCAATTTTAGCATGCTAACACGCATATCTAAGATCAAAAATATACCTGCTGAACATTAGCATGTTAGGACTGTCATTGTGAACAGGTTTACATGCTGAATTAGCATTTAGCTTAAAGTTTCACTGTGCCTTATGGAGCTGCCAGCACAGCTGTAGACTCGAATTGCTTTGTCACATGTTGCACGTAAGTTACTTCTACTTTGAATATTTTGCAGGCAACTTTACTGTGAAACTAATCAGTATAATGAGAAAAAAGCAAAAATTCTTTCTGCTGACCCCATTGAGAGGTCCCGACTCCTGGTTGGGAAATACTACTCCACCGCCACACATTTTGTGGGAAAACTAAAGGCTACCCCCTTCTTCTGTTGCACAGGCTTTGTGCATGTTCCTCTATGCATGTGTACCTTTGTATAGCAAGGGCCTGCTGTGGGCTGAAGCGTGTGCCTGTGCGGGGGTGCAGGAGGAAATGTCCTGGCACTGCCGCCTGGAGATTCTTCATGGCCAAGCACATTCCACTGATCAGCAGACCCAAGCCCACCAGGCCCAGGAACAGCCCGACCACAAATGGACGCATGCACGCGGTCAAGACCCCCCCAGCAGTTATCAACAGTATACCCAGACAGAGCAGCATGTCCTGGGGGAGCGGCATCTCCGGAGCCCCTTCCCTTTAATTCCAGCCACGGGTGCACCTCTGCTTCAGGAGCAGCTGGTCTGCAGGAGAGAGAAGAGAGGGCTCAAATGCACAGTATTCACCACTGCAACTGGGTGAGTGTAATTGGTGAAGAGGCAGATAGAGGAAGAGGATTTAAGCCTGACTTCAGGGGAAACGGGATACATGCAACACGTAAATCATCTCAGCACGCGTCTGTGCGGGTTGATTTAAACATCGATCCTCTCTGTACCTGATAGCAAGTCGCGGTGTGGAGCTGTTGAGCAGAAGCATGGACTGAAAGCTTAACCATCTCTTCTCTCCTCTTCGTCAACTTTCAC